>JAGJRO010000194.1:49283-96612 GCA_022832285.1 Lepidurus apus apus | reverse complement strand
ACGGTCGCCTACAGCCTGCAAAATAAACAAACACAATAACACAAAACGACACAAAGACAAATCAGCAAACTAAAAAATGGTAAGAAAGAACTATACAAATATGAAATAAGGAAATATAATAATGAAACGGACTTACGATGGTGAACAAACAACGAACCCAACTAATACGCCAGAACACGATATTGTTAGAATAAGTTCGATATATCTTACCCCCCAATTCCATGATCGAGCACATATCTGAAGCATGCCAACTATCAGGGGGACAAAAATAACTCCAAACTACCGCCATAAAAGCCATAGGTGTACATTGAACACCACGACTAGAATCAGGAAATCCATACCATCCCTGCGAATATGGTGCTTTACATATAAGCCGCATGACAATCCCCACAAGCGAAAACAAATAACAAGCAAGCAAAATAGAGGTCTAAATATGACACACCAGTTTTATTTATTCGAAAATAAATACTAACGTGATATAAAGAAGAAAAAACTGTTCAGTAGATACCCAAAGTAAACAAGCTACACTATTCGTGTAAAAATATTTTCAAACGTCTCAGCAAATTTTAGTAATACAAATGTTCCGAAACTCTTCAAAATCGATACTTTGAAAATATAGTCTAAACTTGAACTACCTGGAAAGAAAGGTAAAAGTAGTAAAAAAACATTCGAAAGATCTTCTCCGAATTCGGATGCCCTAGCGCCACTGATGTACCGTTATAGACACAAGGCAGTTTGCTTCGCAAACACGAGACTACTAGTCAAAATTTACCAAATCCACTATTTTTTTTTACAAATTCGGACTTTCCTCGCAAATACTCTTCGAGATTTCTGTAATTATAAACTTATAATACCCTCATACTTAAACTAATGATCTAACTATAAAAAACGTTAATAACTTACAAACTTTCTTTTCCTGTAAAAAAAATGCCAATTATACGGACCTTTATAAAGTCTGACAGGCATGTAATTTTTAAAATTAAATAACTGAACAAACACAAAGTAGAATGAACGCCAACTAACCATAAACTGTAAGGGCACTAGGGAGAACAGTTCCTAATACACTACACTAGGTCACAGTACCTAACAGAGCTAAAAATACGTCTGTCAATATTTACAACAAGGGCACCGATTACACCTTCTCCTCTACTACTCTACTACAAATGAAAAAAATCGAAAGGACAAAAAATGACTTACCGAAGAACACAAAGTTCTTTAACCCTGTATCTCTCCGAGGATAAAAACAAAGGCTATTCAACAATCACAAAGAGTCACCCACAGCCTAGAAAAGAAAAGAGAACTACAAGTAAGAAACACAAAACAAAACCAACACACCAAAAAAAAATGTGGTCACTTACGAGAACCAAATTAGAAAAGGAGCTGAATATGGCCAAAAAGCACTAAAGTGTGACTGACACAGGAAACTTTTAAAAAACAAGTGTAATACTTCAAACACAAATCTCAGTGACAAATCCCGTCACTTAAACAAAACGGTCGCCTACAGCCTGCAAAATAAATGAACACAATAACACAAAACGACACAAAGACAAATCAACAAACTAAAAAATGCTAAGAAAGAACTATAATAAAAATACGAAATAAGGAAATAATGAAACGGACTTACGATGGTGAACAAACAACGAACCCAACTAATACACCATAACACGATATTGTTAGAAAAAAAAACTTACAGACAAAAAGGAGAACAAACTTCACTTGTAGAGAACTTGAAAACAAAAACGCAAGCACAACGACGCTACAAGTAGCGTTTCCACACCAACACACTATACGAAGACGAGTCAAAACTGAAGAATTTTAGCACGCAGAGCCAACTGCGACTTTACATGGCATAAGTTAGGGCACCAGGAATGTTAGCTCAGTTGTCCACTGAACCGTGTTATCGATTCTGCCTCCGCGAAACTGCCTTATCTTCCTCCCCCATCCCCACCCCTCAATCCTACAGGGCTTACGGGCACCTCCAGAGGCAAGCTGACACGCGAGGTTTGACTCCTCAGACGATACTATAAGCTGGTCCCTGAAGGGACTTGCCCAGCTAAAAAATTGAGCTAAATGGTTGCGGTCAGCTGTACCCGAAGCTGTCAGCACAGCTTATTGACGCTTTAAGTTGCATGAAGCGCTAACGGTAAACATTAGCTCAAGCGTTGGGGAAAGGCTTACTGGTAAACTCGCTTTCTGGTTGGACGGCTATCTTCCCCATGCTAACTTTTCCTTGGACGCAACTGTAATTTACTTTGAAAAAATGAACACTTGTTTCTAATTTTCTTCACAGATACGAATACAAGAACGAAATTGGCTGACACAGTGAGTTCTCTTCACGCTTTGGTACTCCGAGATGTGGTACTAAGCAATACTTTCCCCAAGTCTAAACTTCGGCGTGGATTGACTAACACTACAAGTTGCAAGACTATACTAAATTCTCTGGGGAAATTAGCGAAATGGAACACTAACAAAGTGCTCGATTTCGTAATGCAGTACCACCAAACTGAAATCTTGGCACTGCCGTTACTCCAAAGAGAAGTAAAACTTACATTTGAACGATTTTAGCGCGCTTTTTTAAATTCAAACTGTCAACGGTCCGTTAGACGTTTTGGAGGGAAATAGCTGCGCGCTACGATACAAACGTGGCAAGCTTTCTCGATGTAATTGAAGGGAAGAAGGCGATGTCCAATAGTAAAGAATTCATCCGAGGGAAAACTTTAATCGCTTCTGCACGCGAGCAAAGACCTTCCACTTACGTCACGTTGAATAAGGAAGAGACTCAAGTGATTGAGATTACGGGTGATACCGTTGAAATCATGGAAATCATTAAAAATAACCTGAACTTCAAGTGACTTATAGAATTATATTTAAAATTAATTAATCTAGTACTTTCTTAATTGTATGTTGTTTACAGAATGCTTGTTGTTTCAACAATAGAAGCTGCTGCTTTCATTAACGGCTCATGAAGTGGAGTGATTGGAAAGCTTGCGAGGAAAGTAAAAACTGCCTGATACTTTTCTCCTTAAACTTTTAAGAAAGATCATACACAAAAGAAGAATCTATAGGAGATAGATATCATTCTACAGCCGTTAAGCATGGACTGGGATAGGTTTACCGTCGTAGACTATACCGCCATTATAATAGGAGCACCCTTAGCATTGCTAATACCGTACCCTCAAGAAATACGCAGTTTATTGGCCAGTACTTGGCCCTTTTCCTTGAATGTAACTTCCTTTTTGGTCGAGGAATATTAGAAACCGCCCTCTAAAGGTATTTCTGCTCCTAAACTGTAGGTTTGGCTATGTATCCTCGCTACCATCGCAGTCGTAAGTGTTACTTTAAGCGTGGCTGCAATGGTACCGGCAAGGAAAATGCCACTAAGAAGAGTAATGCCTCAGTCTCTTTTCTTCGCGTACGGGCTTATTACTTGTCAAGTTAGAAAGAACTTTCGCTTTTTGCGCCGCGATACTTTGGAACCGAATTTCTTTCCCCAACTCAAGGTTGAGTTAAGATTGGATTCGGAAAAGTGAAATACTACTCGATCTTTCTTTTTGATGTCAGGGGTCGACTGCCCTGGTAAATCCAACAAAGTGCGGCTTATCGCGGGTACGTGGGGCTTGGCTGCCCTTATTTTCGTGTACACGTACAACTCTCAACTGACTTCGTACCTGACGGTACCTCAGCTGTACCCGCTCGTCAATTCCTTGGACGAACTGGCCAGTAGCAACCAACTGGAACTGACCATGATGCCAGGAAACTTTTTTCTCACCGAAATACTAGTTAAAACAGTCCAGAGTCATTTCCTTTCATTCCAATTTAAGCGGGTCAATACTTTCTATAGAACGCCACCTCTGGATCGTATAAAGTACTAGGTGATCGCATGCGCGGCAACTTAAACCTTAACCTCGCGAAAAGCTATGACGATGGTATGACTAAAGTCGTCTCTGGTAAATACGCTTTCGCTATAGTAAGTTTTCAAAGTTTCCGCCAAACCACAATTAAAACTTTTTATTTTGGGAACATGGTTTCCATTTGCAGAATAAATACTCTGGAGCTTATTATGGAGACTTGTTATTCAACAGGACCCGCACCTGTACTGTTATGTTCGCTGAACAAACATTATATTACATGCATTCCAGTTATATGATGCAAAAGCGTAGTCCCTATCTACCCATCATCAATATGAAGTTATTTAGACCATTCCTTTCCTTTCCTACTGAAAAATCTTTAAATGTTGACATTTTTAATCGCAGATTAATGCAAATAAATGAAGGAGGTATTTCGTTGTACATTACGAAGCACAGCGGCAAACGATTACCTCGTTTTCAAGACTTCTGCAAAGTACCCATCAAAGATGTACCCATCAATGTTGTACTGACTCTGAGTCAACTACTATCCGCCTTTGCCGTGCTGGGAATCGGACTGTCAGCAACGTTTTTGTCATTTCTTGCTGAGCTTAGCTTCAAATTCACCAGGAAATTATAAAATGGTCGACACAAATTAACTATATGTACTTCTTGTCAATGAGTCTTGGCTAAAATTACTCTTTTTTGTGAAACTATAAAACAAAACAAGAAATATAAACATTGTCACACCGCCATCTATTGAAAAGCTAACTAACTTACTGAAGCATCTAATAGGGTAAAGTAAAAAACTTGTTATAGAATTAAAGGATTAGATTGGATTTAATTACAATTTAATTACATTGCACATATAATTATAATCTTTTCGAATCAAAATTTGCCCATCCTGTAGCACCATAAAGGGTTCCAGTACACCGTGGCCTTAAAACGAACTTGATTCTGTTTTTCCCCAACGCTCCACTTTTTTATACATACTGAAATCGTCGTTCTAATGAATTCATTAGCTATACGACATGATTCAATGTACGGGGCTCGGAGTTAACCTGTTTTTTCCCCACAAACTAGTTTCGTTTGATGACCGTGAACTCTCTTATCATTGTTACCAGACAGACCCACGTATCTGATGTGAAAATAAATTTCCCGAATTTAAAGAATTAAAAAATAAATAAAAAGAATTAAAAAAATTAAATAGTATTTGAAAAAATTTGAAAGGATTTTAAAAAATTTAAAGAATTCGCTTTTTACTAAAAAACACGATTATGGCATTTAGCAACTATATTTCGCGTTTTACTGCGCCTAACTTTTCTATGTGATCACCTCGAGGGACCGTAAAAGGACTGTCCTTTTTCATTAGCTTGTATGTTGTAACCTGGTTTACCCGTTTACCTTAGCTCGGCATAGGCGGTTAGCATGTAGAATTTCTTAACAACTTTTTGTTAAAACCAGCTCATTTCCTGATTTCCATGAAAAAATTATTGGAGAGTAAGCTTGTTTATGGTCTTCTTCTTTTCATGGTCATTCTTGAGTTCCGCATAAGCTTAGATCACATACACAGATACACAGTGTAAATATGATCTAAGCGCACAAGTTATGCAGTTTCCAGCACAATTTCTTCATAAAATTGGGAAATGTTTTTAAAATAATTGCAAAATTATGTTTTTTAAATATCTTAACAATAAACTCGATAAATCTGGGTTCGTTTTTTAATATATATGATTAATTTAACATGTTCCTCTATGTAAAACATTTATGGAAGACAAATATTAACAAATACGAACCCCTTTATATTGAAAAATAAATCCCCTACACTACTGTCACAATACAATTTGATTATATTGCAAAGGGAATGAGAATTGTTTACGCCTTTTTTCCCATGCTATAGCGCCATAAGGAGTTCCACTACACCGTGGCCTTGGAAGATAACCCTGTTACCATACTGTGTAAACCTTTATACTGTATACTGTGGCATCGACTATCAGCCCAGAGCCACTTTGTATAGTGGCAAAAGGGTACTACGGTAATGCAACGTTGGCAAACACAGGTCAGAGTTCTGGAAAAAGTTCTGGAAAAGTCAGGTAAAAAGAAAACCTTCTGGAAAGGGTTAACAGGTTAACAAGAGGCATACTAAATACAAGAACAGGAACACTCGAGAAGCATCTAGAACATTCGACTGCGGTCTCCAACATTAATTAGCCTGGATAGCAACGTTGGAACTTTTCTAAATATCTTCCTTCGCCGCATGGGTTGGTAATGGAAGTGGAAGAAGAATCAGAATTGTTCCGCATAGGAGAATACATAATGAAGCCACATATACTTTGGATATATGATGGCTTTGGAAATGCGGCACCATTTTCATACCAGGAATGACAGGTGTGGGGATAAGAGTCAACGCATTCCCATTCGTAAATAATATGATTCAATCGATATCTTTCGAAACTGCAATTGCACTTCTGAACGAGTTTTTCCCAGCAAAGTGTGGGCTCGCATGTAACTTTTCTTGTTGTTCGATTAATTGTTACCCACTGGTTATCAAGGCAAGGTCCCTACAAAGCCCCCATACATTAAATGACAAACCATTATGCAGAGTATTTACTTGATTAAAGGGTGCGTAGTAGTTACCGTCATTGGGGTAGAGCAAGAATTCCTCTACTGGGAAACAGTCGCCGTAAAGCGTGTCTAGGGCTTCTTCAAGTTGGGCATAGAAGACTTGGTTCTCTGGACAATAGCTTTGGAAGCCAACAGTGTGACAGAGTTTTGTTTCGCTGGAATAACGCTGATTGGCAGAAAAACCGTGGCATGGGTGCTGTATATTGTTCCACACACAGTAACATTCCTGACAATCATAATGATTATCAGAGTTTGCCTGATCGTTTGACAGATTGGCATGACTTAGTATGCCCGGCTTTTTTAGTTCTCCAGCGGCAAAAGCCAATGCTGATCCCAGTGCCCCTCCTCGCACAAGAGTTTTATTGAGACTGTCGGGAACGGGCAGGAATATCTGATCTTCCCCGCATGGACCTCGTTTTCCTACGTCATAGTAGGCTAAGGCAGGTCGATCAGAAGTTCTGCTGTGCATCAAAAACATGAGAACAGTTTGTACCCATTTTTGCGTTCAGAATTACTTGTTACTCTGGTAAGGAATCAAGCATTGGCGAGTTTCTTCTCTGGGAGCTCCTTTTCCAGCTTGTAGGATTACTAAAAAGGCTGCAAATGTTTTTAGTATGCTAGTTATCATTTTCAGTGATCGTAGAGTTAACTTTCAAATACCTTGGGAAGGGCTAAAACCGTTAACCCTCTTGGCAGAAAGAGTAAACTCACCGAAAGCACTACTACTGCTACATTGTAAGATTGTGTGTAGGTATTCCACAATCATTTGATGTTACTTTTGACAACTTCTGTAGTAAAATGTACTCGATATTCTGCAACTGTATTGAAATCTTACGATTATTAGGACATAAAAATCGAACACGACTGTAATTGTAAAATTACCGACTTTTTAATGATTTGTGAATATAAAGTATGTTATGCAACATCTGTTGGCGTATAGGCAAAATACAGACCTTCAATTTGAAAAAGAGCCACTACTGCCAACTGCTACAATGATTTATTTACATTCTTCGAGGTTTCATGGCTGGTTAACGATTTATCAAGTGAAAGGTAAGGCCAACGGAAGGATGTTAATGCATATGGATAGGTTTTATTCCATTAACTCGCTGGCTGTGAGCTCCTATTGGAAATATTTAATTCGAAATCTACAGCAGTTGCGTCAGTCGGAGCTTCTACTGCACAGCTCTGATTATCGTCAACCGAAAGAAGCTACTAAATATCCCTTGGAATCACAAACTTGGCCGAAATAGCAGAACCTTTAACCAACGGCTATTTAGACTAAAACAAACATCGCAGCAGTCCTGGGCACAACACACTGCAGCTGAACAAGCAAGTCTCACCCCAACTTTAAACTTAAATAATATACACTATAATCAGCACCCCGGTTACTTCATTAAAGTATATACAACCTAAGTAGGCTGTCGTTGCATATAAAGGAACGAACTTTCCAGAAAATGCACAGTGGCAATCTTTCTAACGGTCACAATGAAACTGTGGGTGCTTCTAATGCTGCTATTTTGTGGAAGTTTGACTGGTTTGAGCAATGTGCCAACGAAATTTACTTGTGGTAAGTACTAAAGTACATGCTAGTTTTTTTTAAATTTCTGGGAGTAACTTTTGGTAAGTGTACGCTATTTATTTAAAAATATCCGAAAAGCTGTCATGTCACAATACACAAAAATTTCAAACTTGACGCCTTTCCAAAAAGTTTGAGCTAAAGGTTACGGTTAGCTGCTGTACACGAAGCTGTCAGCACAGCTTTTTGACGCTTAGGTTGCATGACGCGCTACCGGTAAGCATTAGCACAAGCGTTGGGGGAAGGCTTACTGGTAAACTCGCTGTCTGGTTGGACGGCTATCTTCCCCATGCTAACTTTTCCTTGGACACTAACTGTAATTTAGCTTGAAAAAATGAACATTTGTTTCAAATTTTCGTTACAGGTATGAATACAAGAACGAAATTGGCTGACACAGTGAGTTCTTTTCACGCTTTGGTACTCCGAGATGTGGTACTAGGCAATACTTTTCCCAAGTCTAAAGTTCGGCGTGGATTCACTAACACTACGAGTTGCAAGACTATACTAAATTCTCTGGGGAAATTAGCGAAATGGAACACGAATAGTGTGCTCGACTACGTACTGCAGTTCTACCGAACTGAAATCTTGGCGCTGCCGGTGCTCCAAAGAGAAGTAAAATTCATGTTTGAAGGATTTTAGCGCGCGCTTTTTGAATTCAAACTGTCAACGGTCCGTTAGATGTTTTGGAGGGTAATAGCTGCGCGCTACGATACAAACATGGCAAGCTTTCTCGATGTAATTGAAGGGAAGAAGGCGACGTCCAATAGTAAAGAATTCATCCGAGGGAAAACTTTAATCGCTTCTGCACGCGAGCAAAGACCTTCCACTTACGTCACGTTGAATAAGGAAGAGACTCAAGTGATTGAGATTACGGGTGATACCGTTGAAATCATGGAAATCATTAAAAATAACCTGAACTTCAAGTGACTTATAGAATTATATTTAAATTTAATGAATCTTGTACTTTCTTAATTGAATATTGTTTACAGTATGCTTGTTGTTCCAACAATAGAAGCTGCTGCTTTCATTAACGGCTCATGGATTGGATTGATTGGAAAGCTAGCGAGGAAAGTAAAAACTGCTTAATACTTATCTACTGCAGCCTTTAAGAAACACATAGACAAAATATGATTATTTAGGAGATAGATATCAATCTACAGCCGTTAAGCATGGACTGGGATAGGTTTACCGTCGTAGACTATACCACCGTTCTAGCAGGAGCACCCTTAGCATTGCTGATACCGTACCCTCATGAAATACGTAGTTTATTGGCCAGTACTTGGCCCTTTTCCTTGAATGTAACTTCCTTTTTTGGTCGAGGAATATTAGAAACCGCCCTCTAAAGGTATTTCTGCTCCTAAACTGTAGGTTTGGCTATGTATCCTCGCTACCATCGCAGTCGTAAGTGTAACTTTAGGCGTGGCTGCAGTGGTATCGGCAAGGAAGAAGTCAGTACGAAGAGTAATGCCACAGTCTCTTTTCTTCACGTACGGGCTTATTACTTGTCAAGGTAAAAAGAAAGTTACTTTCTGGTTCAAAGACTTCGGAACTGAATTTCTTTACCGTTTAAAGTTGGGTTAAGATTAGTTTAAGACAAATTGGCAAACTCGGTCTTTGGGTTGATTTCAGGGGTCGATTGCCCTGGTAAATCCAACAAAGTACGGCTCATCGCGGGTACATGGGGTTTTGCTGCCATCATTTTCGTGTATACGTACAACTCTCAACTGACTTCGTACTTGACGGTACCTCAGCTGTACCCGCTTGTCAATTCCATCGACGAACTGGCCAATAGCAACCACCTGGAACTGACTACGATGCCAGGCAGCTTTTTTCTCACCGAAATACTAGTTAAAATTTCCTTTCATTTCAATTTAAACAAGTCAATACTTTCTACAGAACGCCACCTCTGGATCGTATAAAGTACTTGGTGATCGCATGCGCGCCAGCTTAAACCTTAACCTCGCGAAAAACTATGACGATGGTATGACTAAAGTCGCCTCTGGAAAATACGCGTTTGCTATCGTAAGTTTTCAAAGTTTCCGCCAAACCACAATTAAAACTTTTTATTTTGGGAACATGGTTTCCATTTGCAGAATAAATACTCTGGAGCTTATTATGGAGACTTGTTATTCAACAGGACCCGCACCTGTACTGTTATGTTCGCTGAACAAACATTATATTACATGCATTCCAGTTATATGATGCAAAAGCGTAGTCCCTATCTACCCGCCATCAATATGAAGTTATATCGAGCATTCCTTTCCTTTCCTACTGAAAAATCTTTAAATGTTGACATTTTTAATCGCAGAATAATGCAAATAAATGAAGGAGGTATTTCGTCGTACATTATGAAGCACAGTGGCAAAGGATTACCTCGTTTTCAAGACTTCTGCAAAGTACCCGTCAAAGATGTACCCACCAATGTCATATTGACTCTGAGTCAACTCCTATCCGCCTTTGCCGTGCTGGGAATCGGACTGTCAGCAACGTTTTTGTCATTTCTTGCTGAGCTTAGCTTCAAATTCACCAGGAAATTATAAAATGGCAGACATAAATTAACTATATGTACTTCTTGTCAATGAGTCTTTGTTAAATGACTCTTTTTTGTGAAACTATAGAACAAAACAAGAAATATAAATATTGTCTTCACCGCCATCTATTGAAAAGCTAACAAATTTACTGGAGCATCTAATAGGGTAAAGTAAAAAACCTGTTATACGGTTAAAGGATTAGATTGGATTTAATTACAATTTAATTACAATTAATTAACATTTAATTACAATTAATTAGAATTTAATTACAATTAATTAGAATTTAGTTACAATTAATTAAAATTTAATTACATTACACATTGAATTATAGCCTTTTCGAATCAAAATTTGCCCATTCTGTAGCGCAAGAAAGGGGTTCCAGTTCACCGTGGCCTTAAACTTGATTCTGTTTTTCCCCAACGCTCCACTTTTTTATACATACTGAAATCGTCGTTCTGTGAATTCATTAGCTATAGGACAGGGTTCAATGCACGGGGCTCGGAGTTCGGTTTTTGCCTCACAAACTAGTTTCCTTTGATGACCGTGAACCCTCTTAACATTCTTACCAGACAGACCCATGTATCTGATGTGAAAAGAAGAAATTTCCTGAATTTAAAGAATTTAAAAAACGTCAAAGAATTGAAAACAATGAAAAAGAATTTTAAAAAAATTACACAATAACAAACATCAGTGCCATCTGTGACTGCTTCGCATCATAAAGCTAAGGGATCCGGGAACCTTCCCTTGAATTCGAATTCTTTGGTCTCTTTAACTAACTTGTTTATTCTAATTCAGTTCGCATCGAGTTAACGCATTGAGAAAGAAACCTGCAAACAAATCTTCCCTTTAGATATAAACAATTTAGATATAAACAGTTATAAAGCAATTAGATATAAACAGTTATAAACAATTTATTTAAAAAAATGCAAATAGAATTTAAATGGCGAGTTTTCAGTTTGCCGTACTGTACAAGTATGTGCCATCCATCAAGGGATATAGCCACAGGTAAAGGCAAAACAAATGAATCACCAGGCAGAACCTTTCAAGGAACCGTAGTGGTTTGATCGTAGAACTTGTCTAATAATACAAGCGCTAAAGGTCTTGTCCAGCAATTCAGTCCGGTATTACTATACGCCGCTAGTTCGCGCCCACTGTAAACTTTAGGCACCAACGGCTCGTGCAGTTTGGCGCACATGGTACACATGCCCCGCGCGCTCAGCTCGTTCCAACCCGCGTAGAGTCGGTAATGCGGTTTCCACCAGAAGTACTCCCGGTAGGCCGTGTCATTCTTGTCCAAGTAGTTTAGGTACGTGGCCAAGCGTTTAGGCGAGTAGTCTAATGCATTGATGTACGAGTGTTCCGGTAATATGTCTTTATAATCGGCTTTGCCATACACGATGGGTACCACGTGGTACTTCATGATGATAAACAGTTTCTCCGTGGCGTACTCATTGCAAAACGCGTTTTCAAAAGACAGGTAGAACTTGTACTTCCTTTCCACCTTATCGTAGCACTCCGACTCGGAGTAATGAGTGCCTGGTTTCACTGGACAGGTGTAATTACCACATTTACCGTAAACATCCACTCCAAGGTAATTTTTCAATTTGGCGACGTACTGTTCGCGGGCTGAGTCAGTGTTACAGTGGCTTACAAACCAAGCTACAAGTTTGGACTTGTTCCTGAGAAGTCCTAAAGTTTCTTTTGACATGAATCTGACGGCAGAGTTTGGATCCCGAATCGGTGGTTCTGCCGACAAAGACTCGAAGATTCCGTACGGGAAGTGGATATCCGAGGACTTCTTGTAGGTCATCGTCCAATTGAACACCTTGTCGAATTGGGTGGTGTTTAGGAAGTTTAGATAGAGTGAGGGTTCGGTCAGGTACAAAACGTATCGTTGGTGAGGAGATCGTCCTCCGCTTCCCGACACCAAAGCTGTCTTTTGACTTTTCGAGAAAATCCTGATCTTGACCGCCTCTACGATCACTGCATCGTACTCCTTCAACGGTATCGAATCACTAGGCTCTTGGAATAGTTCACAGTCGGATACTGGACACTGATGTCGCACAAAGGGTTCGTGGCCTAAACCGAACTCTTTCGTAAACCTCCAATGTGGATGGTTGTAGAGCAGAATCTTCTTCAAATAAAGTTTTTTCTCCGAAACAGCAAATTCACGAGACGGCGGAGATTCGAACTCCGGTTCAGGAACGGTCTGCGAAGCATGACTCCCAGACAAGTCACCTGATTGTAGGAAGAAGCCAAAGCAGCAGATCAACAACACTAGTGATGTCAGAAAGCATCTCTTGGAGTAATAATGCCGTTTTGTTTTGGAAATTACACTAATTAAAAAGTTGGGGATGGCATGACGTGTGGTGAAGATCCTCATTGCTTGGCACGCAGTTGAACAATGGACAGGACAATGGGCAGGACTCAAACTAGTGACCGCACGATGGACTTTCAAACTGACCAATGACAGTGCCTGTCGTCGTCAATAACAGCGTTTATCGTCGTTTGGACCAATCCTGTCGTTTCCAGACCCCTAACTTAAACGCTTACGCTGCAGGGCTCTCAACACTGTAACACTTCTCCACTCCCCAGGCAATTATTCGATCAAGGGAAACGTGTTTCCTTCCTGAACTCTGGTTTGCCTGAGCTCGGTATAGGTGGGTAGCGTGGGGAACTTCGGAACGATTTTTCGTTAAAACCAAAATTCTTCGACAGTTAACCTTGAGGGAACTTACAGCGAGTGCAGGGATGCTAACAGACATATGCGACCCTTTAAGTGAGCATATTTGGGAACGAACGAATCTAAGCAAGGGACAGGTGAGGGTAAAATACGTTGGATGGAACCTAAGGATGTAAAGTTTGCCGCTAGTTTTTTCCCTTCTCTACCATTAAGACGATTTTCGTATGCTATAACTATCGAAAGTGGTCCTTAAAAGCATGCAAATGCGATAAGGGTCGTTTTCCTATGCTTAAGAGCAAAAAACTAGACCTTAGTAACACCTCACATCAATAAGGGCGAGTTTCCTATGCGTAAATGGAGAAAGTCGACCTTAAAAGGTCCCGTATACCTTGGCATAGGCGGTTAGCATCGGGAATTTCGCCTTGAACCCAACATGATTTTGTTATGCACAAAGCCCAACTTATTTATAGATACTGAAGCTGGACCGGTTTCAATGTATGGGGCTCGGAGTTACCCTATTTTTCACCACAAACTGGTTTCGTGTGATTTCCTTGAACTCTCTTTTCATTCTTAACAACAGAACCATATAATTGAAGCGAAAAGGAAGAAATTTCCTGCCACTTAAATAAAAAAATATTTTAAACTAAAAACATGATTAGGATATTTAGCAACTACTACTTTCTTCCGCAAGGCTTTGGCAAAACAATAACAAATATTAGCGCCATATGTGACTGTTTCGCATCAATAAGCTATGGTGTTATGGGAGCGTTAAATTCAGAATTCAAAGCTCGCTTTTAAATAGAGATGTATACACAAGTACATTACTGAAATATTGCAAAAAGGAAGTTCCAATTGAGGAAAATTACTTTGTAATTACCTAAAGCTCATTATCCAAATTACAAAAATCCCCTAGCCTGTCGTCCTTGAAATTCAAGTTGAAAGTCCTACGAATAAATGATGTTTGGTTATTCCAAAATCTACCTGACAATCTTACGGCCAACAAGAAAACCAGCTTTTGACATGGAGGAATATCATATAACTGCTTAGCGTAGGACGTGTAACCAAACGCATGTTTATGTGCTTCTTCAAAGTTATATAATTTGAGATCTTGATCTATCAATCGCTATTAGACCATTACTTTCGTCTCATACAGATTTTCAATTAGTGCAGAAAGGAGGAATGGGGTTAATGGCAAAATTAATGTTCAATGGCTATATATAGTTAATGATTTATGGAAGTCAAAGGTAACGCCAACGGAACAACGATCATGAAAATGGATAGGTTTTGTTCCTTTAACCCGCTGGCTGCAAGTTCCTATTTGAAATATTTAATTTGAAATCTGCAGCAGGGCTTCGACTATACTGATCTGATCTTCGGAACCAAAAGAAGCTATTAATATCCCTTGGAATCACAAACTTGGCCAAAATGGCGCAACCTTTAACCAACGGCGATTTAGACAAAATCAAATATTGCAACAGTCGTGGACGCTACATTGCTACACACAAGTGAACAAGCGATCTCATCTCAACTTTAAACTTAAATAATATAAACTACTACCAGCGCTTCGGTTGCTTCATTAAAGTATATACAAGCAAAGTAGTCTGTCGTTGTATATAAAGGCACGGATGATCCAGAAAATGCACAGTGGCAAGCCACCTAACGGTCAAAATGAAACTGCGGGTGCTTCTAATGCTGATAGTTTCATTTTGTGGAAGCTTGATTGGTTTGGGCAATGTGCCAGCGAAATTTACTTGCGGTAAGCATATGCTATTTATTTGAAAATTTACGGAAGCTGTGAAGTCACAACACACAACAATTTCAACATGACCCCATACCAAACGTTCAAGCTAATGGTTACGGTTAGCTGTACACGAAGCTGTCAGCACAGCCTATTGACGCTTTAAGTGGCATGAAGCGCTAACGGTAAGCATTAGCTCAAGCGTTGGGGAAAGGCTTACTGGTAAACTCGCTTTCTGGTTGGACGGCTATCTTCCCCATGCTAATTTTGACTTTGACACTAACTGTAATTTAGCTTGAAAAAATTAACATTTTGTTTCCAATTTACGTTCCAGATATGAATACAAGAACGAAATTGACTGACACAATGAGTTCTCTTCACGCTTTGGTACTCCGAGATGTGGTACTAAGCAATACTTTCCCCAAGTCTAAACTTCGGCGTGGATTGACTAACACTACGAGTTGCAAGACTATACTAAATTCTCTGGGGAAATTATCGAAATGGAACACTAATAGTGTGCTCGAGTACGTACTGCGGTTCTACCGAACTGACATCTTGGCGCTGCCGGTGCTCCAAAGAGAAGTAAAATTCATGTTTGAAGGATTTTAGCGCGCTTTTTGAATTCAAACTTTCAACGGTCCGTTAGTTGTTTTGGCGGGAAATAGCAGCACGCTACGGTAGAAACGTGGAAATCTTTCTGGACGTAATAGACGGGGAGAAGGCGACGTTATATAGTAAAGAATTCATCCGAGGGAAAACTTTAATCGCTTCTGCACGCGAGCAAAAACCTTCCACTTTCGTCACGTTGAATAAGGAAGAGACTCAAGTGGTTGAGATTACGGGTGCTACCGTTGAAGTCATGGAGATCGTTAAAAATAACCTGAACTTCAAGTGACTTATAGCATTATAATTAAAGTTAATGAATCTAGTACTTTCAAAATTGGAAATTGTTTATAGTATGCTTGTTGTTCCAACAATAGAAGCTGCTGCTTTCATTAACGGCTCATGGAGTGGAGTGATTGGAAAGCTTGCGAGGAAAGTAAATACTTCTTAATACTTGTCTACTGCAGCCTTTAAGAAACATATACACAAAATATGATTATTTAGGAGATAGATATCAATCTACAGCCGTTAAGCATGGACTGGGATCGGTTTACTGTCGTAGACTACACTGCAGTTATACCTGGATCATCCTTAGGGCTGCTAATACCGTACCCTCAAGAAAAACGCAGTTTGTTGGCCAGTACTTGGCCCTTTTCCTTGACTGTAACTTCCTTTTTGGTCGAGGAATATTAGAAACCGCCCTCTAAAGGTATTTCTGCTCCTAAACTGTAGGTTTGGCTATGTATCCTCGCTACCANCTTGACTGTAACTTCCTTTTTGGTCGAGGAATATTAGAAACCGCCCTCTAAAGGTATTTCTGCTCCTAAACTGTAGGTTTGGCTATGTATCCTCGCTACCATCGCAGTCGTAAGTGTTACTTTAAGCGTGGCTGCAATGGTACCGACAAGGAAAATGCCACTAAGAAGAGTAATGCCTCAGTCTCTTTTCTTCGCGTACGGGCTTATTACTTGTCAAGGTAGAAAGAACTTTCGCTTTTTGCGCCGCGATACTTTGGAACCGAAATTCTTTCCCCAACTCAAAGCTGGGTTAAGATTGGATCCGGAAAAGTGAAATTTAAGTCGATTTTTCTTTTTGATGTCAGGGGTCGACTGCCCTGGTAAATCCAACAAAGTGCGGCTCATCGCGGGTACGTGGGGCTTGGCTGCCCTTATTTTCGTGTACACGTACAACTCTCAACTGACTTCGTACCTGACGGTACCTCAGCTGTATCCGCTCGTCAATTCCATGGACGAACTGGCCAGTAGCAACCAACTGGAACTGACCATGATGCCAGGAAACTTTTTTCTCACCGAAATACTAGTTAAAACAGTCCAGAGTCATTTCCTTTCATTCCAATTTAAGCGGGTCAATACTTTCTATAGAACGCCACCTCTGGATCGTATAAAGTGCTAGGTGATCGCATGCGCGCCAGCTTAAACCTTAACCTCGCGAAAAACTACGACGATGGTATGACTAAAGTCGCATCTGGTAAATACGCGTTCGCTATCGTAAGTTTTCAAAGTTCCTGCCAAACCACAATTAAAACTTTTTATTTTGGGAACATGGTTTCCATTTGCAGAATAAAGTCTCTGGAGCTTATTATGGAGACTTGTTATTCAACAGGACGCGTACCTGTAGTGTCATGTTTGCTGAACAAACATTACATTACATGCAATGTAGTTACATGATGCAAAAGCATAGTCCCTATCTACCCGCCATCAGTATCAAGTTCTATAAAGCATTCCTTTCGTTTCCTACCTGAAAAATCTTTATATGTTGAATTTTTTAATGGTAGATTACTGCAAATCAATGAAGGAGGTATTGTGAACTACATTTCGGACCACATCAGTGGCAAAGGATTAGCTCATTTTCAAGACTTCTGCAAAATATCCGTCAAAGATGTACGCGCCAACGTTGTATTGACTTTGAGCCAACTTCTGTCCGCTTTTGCGGTTTTGGGAATCGGATTAATAACAGCTTCAACGGCGTTTCTATGCGAAATGAAACGCAATTTTTCAGCTTTAATTTCTTAATCGAAGTGAAAAGCCCAACTCCTCAAGCACTACAATATGTACAGTAATCAAACTATTGATCTTCTTATGGACTTTCCGTATTGACCAATGACAGTGCTTATCCGTCGTTTTGACCAATCCTGTCGTTTCTAGACCACTACTACGCTTACGCAGGGTTTTCAACACAATAACCCTTCTGAACTCCCCAGTCAATTAAAGGAACAGGTCATTCAATTAAGTGGTATTTAGTAGCGAAGCTAATCCCTCTACCTGGCAAAATGGACAAAACAAGAAAGCGCATGGCAAAAATGAAGCAAGAAATGTATTCGTCAAAAATATTTTTCTTGTTTTCTTATCACTTTTCTTCTTTTCTTAATGCTTAAATACTTATTCTTCCTAATTCTTAAATACTTTTCTTCTTTTCTTATTTTTCAAAAATAAATTTCTTGCTTCATTTTCGCCATGCGCTTTCTTGTTTTCTCCTTTTTGCCAGGTAGAGGGATTAGCTTCGCTACTAAATGCCACTTAATGTTCCTTTAATTGACTGGGGAGTTTAGAAGGGTTATTGTGTTGAAAACCCTGCGTAAGCGTAGTAGTGGTCTAGAAACGACAGGATTGGTCAAAACGACGGATAAGCACTGTCATTGGTCAATACGGAAAGTCCATAAGAAGATCAATAGTTTGATTACTGTACAGTACGTCAATGTTAACGTAGTATTCAGTACTATCTAGTATTTATTTAATAGTATTTAGTAGTATCTAACTTATTGCCCCTTGAATTACACAAACTTATACACTATAAACACATGACAGCAACGGAACCAACAAGCAACAACTCTGTAATTGAAAAATAAGATTCATGGAACTCCGTTTTAAGAATACATCGAAGCAATCCAGGCGAAGCTTGTCGTGTAACCACATTAATCATAAACTTTTCCGACATTTAACAGATAAATTAATTGAAGTCTTAGCTGGATTCTTATCCGCAATAAAGAACAATAACTACCACGACCAAAACGGCTGTCTGAAAGAAAACTGCCTCCTTCCAAACTTAAATAATAGAAACTAAAGATAGCGACCCGTCAACTTACATTACAAACACGTTTCGCCATCTAGCGGCGGCTAAAACGTTCAACATTGGCAAGTCATGTACCACAGTTTCAAGACTTGGATTTATATTTTAACAGAAATCAAATCACGTCAAAGCTCATTGATATTTTCAACAAAAATGCTTTAGATTGTACCGTATACGATTGTACAATTAGAGCACCCTACCTTAACAGAGTTTAAGCGTTTTTATATGAACTACTTAATGGAAATTGGAATTGCCGTATTATTAACGACACTTAGTTTTAAGGTACTTTAACGTTTAAGCTAACAATTGATCCCTAAAGCACTTCAATTTACCTCAAACTGGAGCGCATTGCTGTTCTATCAATCACTTTCACAATTTCAAATAAAGGGCTGATAAAAGCACAATAAACAATCTTTCAGTGGCCATTTTTCATCACCGGTTGATTACGTGTGTACTGCACGTTTCATGCATCACCTAGACGCAGGACTTTTTCCAAGGAGGCGTGGCTTATTTATGCCATTCCTCCAAAAGAAATTAAAATACTAAAAACTTTTCTTGAATAAAAAAGTTATCTTGAATATATTTTCACGTTAAGCTTCCAAATTGCGACACAAAATGCACTTATCCTCTGCATTAATTGCCACTCCAGATTACGAAAAAATAACGGTAAATGAAGGTAACAGCGAACGAAAAACATGTACCCTTAACGGGCGATTCCTAACTTAATGGCCAAAAGAAAATCAATGTTTCATTGTCTTGTGCCGTTGCATCTGCCACTTAAACACATACCCCTTCCCACAAACATCGCAAGGATGAGGCTTTACTGAAAAAAATAAGACAGAGTAAAAAAACAGAAAACACAGTAAAACACAGAATTAAGTGAAAGAATCACCAAACTTACGCGTTTGCGTTGCCAACTGTCCATCTGCTGGGTGATTAGTCTGAAGATGGCGTTGGAGACACTTAAAATACGCGTACGAAGTGTGGCAGAACCTACAATCATGACGGAATCCTCCTGAAACAATCGCTATTGTTAAGATTCTTGTAAAAATAATCTCCAATAAAGTATACTTTTCTCCCCAAGCGCCTTCTTTATATCAATTTCGGGATGCAACATTAAGTAATGATCACACAGTTCTCTCTTTGCATGGAAGATGGCGCCACAAACAAAGCAATTAAGTCCCCCTGTACCATTGGCCAGTTTTGGCGTCTGCTCTACTTCAATAGCTACGAAATGAAAACGTTAACGCATATCTATTTTACCTGTATCGCACTCCGTTTCCCAACCACTTTCGTCTTCTGTATCAACTTCCTTTTCCTCTTGGAAGCGTTCTAAGTTAATCGGAAGAAAAGTTAAAACCCCAAAAACAAAAACTTTGTATTCCTTTCATTAGTTTACCTGGTCTTAGCTTCTTCATTCGAACTTCAGCCGTCATTCTCAATTTAGGGTCATTATTGGTCAATACTGGCGCCTGTTCAGGTACTTCATCAATTTCTGTTGCTTTACGTACATCCTCCAAACTGAAAGAACCCTGCAAAGCGGCTTGAGATTCAGTTTCAATGTTTAAATGGTCGTTTTCGAGATTTAACTCTTCCTGAACACCATCCATAAGATTTTCTTCCACTTCTACGTGATCTTCTATAAAAAACAAGTGGTAATTATGTTTCTAGAGATCGAAAGCCTTAGAAAAGGAATGGAAAGGGGTAAACACCCATCAATTTAAGATAAAGAAAGGATTTGTAGGCAGTGGTTTAGGTACTAAGAACAATTTCAGTGTTGGTAAACTTCAGTGTTGGTGAATTTCTGTGTTGAAGTGAAGTTTCGCACGTATTGCAGTTTAATGCTACGTAAGACCTATTTTCCAATGCTTAAGCATGAGAAAATGGCCCTTATCTTCTTCGGATGTTACTAAGGTCCACTTTCTCTACTTACAGCCAAGGGGAATAATCGTCTTTAGGGAAGTAGTCGAGGCATTAAGAAGGGGACCTTCGCGCTAAATGTAAATGTGATGTTTACTATGGTCTACTTTCCCCATTTTCACATAGGAAACTCGCACTTATTGCTATGCGGTGTCATTAAGGTCTAGTTTGCAGCGTTGCAACATAGGAAAATAGCCTTTGCCGTTTTTGGATGTTACTAAGGTCCAATTTCCCTAGTTTTAGCATAGGGAATTCGTCTTTAGTGACATTTCATTTTCCGTAAGGAAAACTTTTACACTTCGAAACTGTTTAGAACCTTAATACTAAAACAGATTTACTTGACTGCATTTGGCTCAAATCTACTACTGTCTTCTGAACGGAGGTCACTGCCTTATAAAACTCTTTATCGTGTTCCTTAAGAGCATGAGAACGCAGGGCAAAGCCATTGCGGAACACTTCACAAGTTACAGCTGAAAATCCACGCTTGGAATCCGCTAATTGAGCTTTTAGAGTGCTTTCCTCTGGATTTGTGCGGGCACAGCTTTCTTTTGCTTCTCCCACAGCGGAAGTCCATCTTCCTCTTGCACCCCTGCTATACTTGGAAGCCGGTGGTTCGCTAACTCGCCCTTTTTTTCGCGCGAAAAATCAATTTAAAAAAATCGTGCCATGAATCAAATTATTTAACTCAAATATTGACTAAATTCTAAACTTACGACATTGTGGGGATGCACTGAGCTCCTCCTGATCTCTTGCTTCTTGTACAGAATTCCGCCTCTTTGATCCTAAAAATAAGATAAATAAACTGTTAGTTATTTAATTGTAATAAATTAATTTACTACTAAAAATGAAATTGAAAGGAAAAAATGGAACGAAAAATCATCAGTTTGCTCACTAGGAGTTGTAGCTGTAGTTCCGGTATGATTATGTGTCTTACTCATGTGGAAGGGCAAGTGTCTTCTGGTTTGGAAGATAGCGTCACAAAACTTGCAGTTATACGCAGTAACCTTCTTCATCATACTCTCTGAAAAATTTCCAAAAATAATTAAAAATAAACGAATGATTGCCAAAAACGCGTAAAAACAGAAAATTTATGTTTGAATATTATTGAATATTATTTTGAATATTATTTTAAAATAGAAATGTCCGTTTCTAACCTTCGTAGCCAACGTAAAACGTGTGACGAGCTTTGACATGTTGGTAGAATTCCTCTTCTTTGCAGAAAATCTTGTCACATTCGCCGCATTTCAGTACAGTAATCTGTACGGCACCTTTTTCAGCTAGATATTCAGGGAAAAAATAGAAAGATAATCTTTTTTCGGAGAAAATTTTCAATATTTACCTGATTTTCCGTCAATCTTCTCCTGCTCTGCACTTAAAACTGGGGGAATGGTTGAATGCTGCCTACTGCGCTTCCTGACAGCAGACTCTGAACCTCCTAAGTTAAAAAAAATTCGAAATTTAGTTAAAAACACGAAAAATTACAAGATAAAGTTTTTTGCTTTAAAAAAAAATTGATTTTTTAATGAGTTTTAGGTCGAATATTGACCTGATTGACCAACAGGCGTTCGAATGGCAGTGAAGGAGTCTTTTGCAGCTTTTCGAGATGATTTCTTCTGACTATAGGATTCGCTGCCATTTTCAGATCTGAAACCTTAAAAAAACATTTTTGATGTCGTTATATAAAAATTAGGCCTCAAAGCAAGAATATTTTTACGAGAACGGTTTGAAGATGAAGAATTGCGCCTTTTTCGGGATTTGAAACCCAGTTTGGAACTGGGGACTGGTGTCGGGATGCGTCTCAATCTAAAATAATACAATTGGAAATGAAAATAAATAGAAATGTGTTTAAATTTAGAAAGATTTAAGTGTGAGGCCACGCTTTTAACCTTGAGCTAGCGGCGACAACAGGACTTAATACAGGCGGTGCAGGAGAATTTGTAACCAATTTTTCGCGATCAATTTGCGACGCTAAAAAATAATATTATAACACAAATGAATAAGGACATCGAAATTTTGTATTAGAATTGTTAAACATCACATTTCTTACGTGAATACGCGGCTGAAATACATCTTTCTGGATTAGGATTGACTTCAGGAAAAGGTTTTCCCATTAGGACAGCTGGCAAACCTAAATAATGGTAATTTACGCGGTTTAAAGTATAAAGCTTATTTGTTTTTACTTTCAGATGGGTCGGATTCAACAATTCCACGAATTTGGAGCAATTTGATGGCTTTTAGGAACGATTCGTGATTGTTCTGGCTAATAGAGATGTTGCCCAAGTATATTAATTCAAGTAAAGCTTCCATTTCATCTCCCGAAATGTCATTGAAGAATATCACAATGTGTTTATGCGGGAAAACTAATAATCTCTCCTGAAAGAAGAATAACATGGAGGATATATAATAATGCTTGAGAAAATCAGAAATTATTTAAATGACATATTTATTATGATTTATTTAGGGTTTAAAAGAGGAACTTACTTACTTTCAATAATGGACTTGCAGAGGCCAAAACTAATTTATGAGCCTCAAAAATACGTTTGCCATCTTCGACAGCCAAAGTTACATCTGTTAAGGTTTTGGTAGCGAGAAAAGAATAGAATTTTGCGAACATATCGTTGCCGTGACTCAGCCACCGTAATCGTAAGTATATGTCTTCTCCCATCTTTATTTGCTTTCTAAGTCTTATAGGAATTTAGAGTGAATGAGCGAACAATACCTGGAGTCCCATAATTCCACGTGCTTCAGGGAACGCTCAACACGTTCTCTGGGTATAGTTGTTCCCGCTGTCCAAAATGGCACTTGTGTGTCATATTTGAACAATGAATTCTGTTATTTTCAGCTGTTTGCAAACGTTCGGTGTTCGCTTCTCCGGAGCGAACTAGAAAACGAAACTCGAACTTAAAAATTCTTCAAACACGCCATGTTTTCACTAATAACAAAAAATTGATAATGTATTTGTTTTACAAAAGGGTGTATGGAATATATAAGGTTAATTTTACTGAAAATTTCTGATACTATTATGTATCGATTTACAGTAAGGTTTGATAGTTTTATGTACCCTGTTGCTCGTCAATACTCTTCACGAAAGTACTTAGATGGAACGGCAGGTCACAGCCTACATAAGCGCGTTTGGCGATACATAACTGCAGAAATTTCCCCCAGTATTGGTCTTGTGCCAGCAAATGTGGATTGCCCACTACAACCAGCAAGGATTTCGCTCTGGTAATTGTCACATTGAACCGCTTGGGGCTCTTTACGAAGCCTAAACTATGGACCACATCCCCCGTCACCAAATCACTGGACGAGCGGACGGTACTCACAATGATGACGTCCCTTTCTTGACCTTGGAATTCCTCAACCGACCCTACTTTGACCTTCTCCAACCCGAAGGATTCCATCAGATTCCTAATCTTCTGTACCTGCTTGCGATACGGGGTAATAATCCCCACTTCTGAAGGGTCAATATCCGCGTTAAGTACCGCCTGCAAGTACCGAACGGCCTGGTACGTCTCCGCAGGGTTGTACCAAGAAGGACTGTCAGGATCCTGGAGGTTTTCACCCCTCACCCCATGGAACAACAAAGGAACGCCCTTTTGCGGAAGAAATGTCAACTCATCCAGCCAATCCTGCTGGCCGGTAGCGCAAGCGCGTAGTTCTTTGTCGTAAAACAATTCTGACGGTAGGGAAACCAGGTCTGGATGGGATCGGTAGTTACGTACCAGCTTCGTGAGTAGGTGAGGGTTGTACCCGCTGTCATATAGTGCGTCATTCCGGGCGTATAACGGCAGTAATGACAGCCGTTCGAGTAAAGACAGCTCTAGACCATACGCGGCGGCGTACTGACTCATAAGTACTGGCCCTAGTTGCTTCGGATCTCCCGCCAAGATGATCTGGCCACCTTTTCTTACGATTTTCGTGCGCAGATTTTCGCGCTCCGCCCTGATCAGGGTTAAAGGTACCAAACTCTCGGCTTCGGTCGCCTGACCGGCCTCGTCGATGAACACGTGACTGAAATGCCCGTACCGCAATCCAAGCATTCCAATACTACCTATAAATAGTGAATTACTTCAGCAATTGCCAGTATTTCTAACAGTATGCCGTAATACTAAATCTGCAGCAGTAAAAGTAAATGAATTAACTTAAATCGTCTTCAAATAAAGAAATTAATGAAAAATCTGCAGTAATTAGAAAATTACCTCTGCAATTAGCAGTAATACTAAATCTACAGTACCAGATGTAACCTAATTAGCTGAAAATGTCTTTAAGGAAGGAATTTAATTATATATCTGCAGTAATTTCAGTTAGCAGTTTAAATGTAATTTTACACTAAAATAACTTGAAGCGATTGAAGAAATGTCTTTTACCTGCCGTACTGCATGTAGTGACCACAATTCTGTGACGGACCACTTTCTGCAGATCTTCTCCCGTCATAGCGTACAGTTTTACTGCCTCGGGTAGTGATTCTACGGAACGATGATGCGCATTGAGTCTTACGACATCGCCTTGCAGTACTTTCTGGCTGAAATGCAGTCTTTCTACAATCAAATCGGCCGAACTATTCGAAGGCGTCGTCACCAAGATCCGACTGTCTCCGAGCAGCAGAAATATCTGCAGAATGGCCTCTACTACCGTCACCGTCTTGCCGGTACCCGGCGGCCCGTAGATAATATAAGGTAGCGGCCTAGACTGTCCACTTAAGATCCGCATGACTGCCAATTTCTGCTCCCTGTTAAGCAGTTTGTTTACCCATGCGATACTACTGCTCGTGATCTCAGTATCCTTCTCAAAGCTGTCATTCAAATTCATATTACTGCCGAACAGTCGCTGAGCAACGTTCGGCTTGGCCGGTACTTTCGTAGCAGGCTCCGCCCCTTCATTTTTGTCAAGAGAAAATTGCGGTGGACGAAGGATTAGTTCTTCTGGGAATAAAACTTGCTGCCCTAAATGTTCTGCTGCTAAGTCTACCGCTAGATGGCAGCGCCGTAAAGAGGTGCGGTTTAGCTCGAAAGAAATATAGTAATCTTCACCGGTATAGCGGGTATGAAAATCTGGATGGAATTTGAGTAGAACTTGAGATTGCAGCGTTTCATGGATAAATCCCTCGAATTTAACTCCTAAGTTAATTTAGAATTGTAAATGCAGTTTGGAGAACTATAAAAAGTACCAGCAGTTCCATAAGGATTGGACAGTATTACTGCATCTCCTACCAACAACGAAGGACGCTTTTCAGCCAATCCTAGGACGTCTAAACCCATATAGGGACCCATGTGCTTCAAGTTCCCCCGAGGAATATCGTAACTCTTCAGGCGGAATGTCGTTTCGATTTCTTCCAGGTAAAGTAATATCCTGAACCGTTCCTATTAATAAATAAACCCGGGCTCTTTAAGTGAATTATTAAATTCAGTTCAAAAGAAATTAAAAAGAAGTGGAAGTATTTAAAAAAAAAAAAACATGCAAGAGATCTGAATGAAAAATACAACGAAATTTGAAAGAAATTCGCAGAAATTTGAGGTATTCGCGAGAAGTAAAGTTCTAAACTTTCAAAAACAGCTTACAACGTAGTTCGCTGACGTCAAGGGTTGATTCAGGCAAGGATACAATGAGGTCAGATCGTCTTTCTTCCTGCTCATCGCATTCCAGACGTACTTGGGTACCGGAAAGGGCGGTAGTCTCACCGGCGCAAAGGCAGTTGGCTTAAAATTCCGTTGCCCGGGCAAAACAAACCCTTTATCATCTCCCCATTCATCTGCAAATTTCGTTCTGTCGAACTTTGGCCCTGCAGATGCTGGTAGTCCAGTACTTTTACTTGCCAGCCCTTGAATCGTGACGTACCGTCCGATCTTGAACTCGCCAAAGTCTAACACCAAGAGTTCTCGACTGGCGCCGAATTGTTTCCCAACACATCGGATCTTTAACCAAGTGACAGCTTTTGGAGTCAAATTGCAAGGCAAAACGGGTGAAATAATATCGAGCTGCGGCTCTCCATCCGTATGGAAGGTGGCTTTGTGCAAGATTAGCAAAGATTCTTCATTACTGACTGCGAATCGCTGCTCTAGAACTTCGCCAAGCTGTTTGGGCGCGAAATTCAAAGTTTCGGGAAGTTTGATCCCGTGTTTGTTCTCAAAAAGTTCCGTTAGCGTCGAAATATCAGGCTTCACTTCGGGATCGACTTTCTTCAAAGGGAAGGTTATTTCTACCGCTCGCCAGGAAAACTCGCCTTGGCTACTCTCCACAGCTATGAAAGTAGCCGGATCTCCTACTTCTAACGGTAATTTGGGAGGAATCAAGGAGAAATGGAAGAAGATTTCGTTGCTGATCACTCCAGATTCGTTATCGAGTTTCGTGACGCGTCCTTCTCCTTTCCAGGTTCTTGAAGGCTTGGCTTGGAGACAGGTAGGTTTCGCAGAAGCATTGGGGTCGTAACAGATCTGCAGAGCTAGCCAATCGCCTAATTTGCATTAAAAAAAATAATTAAGAAAATTCATATTAAAATTTTTTCATGGTAATCAATGCAGGTTTTCTTAATTTACCAAGCACTGGGGGGAAGGGGCAAGGCACAACTGTGTTGTCAAAAACGATTTCATCGGTATCGACATAAATGTGCTGGTTTATGAGCTGGATAACTTTGCCAATCGAGGATTTTTGAAGATAACCCTTGGGGATCGAGAATTTCTTTGCGGTGACGTCATAGAACTTGAGGGAGCCATCTAACGGGGAAGCGTCGTCGTCCCAGGCGTTTTCGTGATAAAATTCGATGGCTTCCGCGCGCCAAGTCTCGAATTCGCTGCGTCGAATGACGGAATAATGGACTTTGTCTTCTACATTAAGGCGGCGTAAGTTTCGAAGGATTGAGTTATCAACGAAGACCACATGGTCGATTAAGGCGTACGAATCGGTTACTTTAGTTACGACGCCATGCGACGCTTTGCGTTCGTAGAACCGCGGATTGTCTTCTTCGAACAAAATTTCAACGTATTTTAAATCTAATTTTTGAGCTGGAGCAACTGTAGGGACTAAGGAATGTGTTGGCTGCTTTATAATACTCGCCATTGCGTTCTCATGAAATGAGACTATCAGTAATTCACTAATTTGTTTTGTTTAGATCACATTTAGAAGATGTTGGGCTCCACTTGGTGCATTTTCATTGTTTGTTATTGTTTTCTACCCACATGAGGCATGACACTACCAGTGTTCTGGAACGGACCCAAAATCATTCCGTTCGTTCCGTTCCGTTCCGTTCATTTGAACGGAACGGAACGAAGCGTTCTCGAAAATAGGCCGGAAAGGAACGGTATTTTGGCCCGTTCCTTCCGTTCCGACCCAAGCCGTCTATTGCCCGTAGAGGAAAAATTGAACTTAGCAGAGGCCTAGTGAAAGACAAATCAACCGTCGGCTGAAAACTACCCATACATAAGTTTTTCAGATGTTTAGGCCTGTCAAACTAGGGTGTTTTATTATTCTTAATTAATTTTAGCTACACAGTTATCTCTTAGTGATATTTTATTTAACAGTTACTTTCCGTTATTTATCATTTTAAATAGATAAAAGTAAAAATAATTCGGTTTTTATTCTTATTTTAAATTTCCTGCTTCTTTGTGATAAAGTATTAGAAATCGATTTTTCTTTCAATATTGTAATCGACTTTTATATCGGAACGGAATGGAAGTCTCGAAAAATGCTCCAATGGAACGGAATGGAACGGCGAGAGCTCGCCAGAGGAACGGAATGAACGGCGTTCCGAAAACGACGCCCGTTCCAGAACACTGGACACTACACTATCGATAATCGATTAGCCCATCAATCCGCGAACCACGAACCGTCGTTCGCGGATTGATGGGCTAATACGATAATATATTGTACGAATATATTGTCGTGATAATATATAAAATAACAAAATAAAAATTATGGACTAGTAAATAAAAAGATTCGGCAAGAGAGGCAAGCCTACGCAGGTCATTAATATAAAAATAAATTAAAAAAAAGCTTCTCTGAGCATTTTGTTTGAAAAAGATGCCCAATGAACACCAGATGGCAGAAATTCTTAATCGTATTCCTTTTAAAGTTGCACCTCCACCTTTTCATCTCGTCTTGGTTTTTCTCGTCTTTTAGCGAGTTGCTAACAAACTTTGGTTTACAAAATGTCTGCCCGTGCAAGAAGAGGAACTCCGGCTGTCGAGGTCGAAAACCCCATAGATTTAGTCCAAGTCGATGGCTTAGTAAGTACTTTTGTAACCCCAAAAACCCTTACTAAACCTCATCTACTAGCCTCAGAAACCAACGCCAAAATCCCCTCTTTTTCCCTAACTTACATTCACTTCTTAAAATATCTTAAATCTTAGGAAAACAGTCATTAATTCATACTTTCTTCTTTCAGGTCGTTGCCAAAATCATTAAACATTGCAATGAAGAAGGATCAGGCACTATGGAAGTCGCCCAAGGAGTTTTATTAGGCCTGGTCGCGGATACCAGATTGGAAGTAACTAATTGCTTCCCCTTTCCTAAAAGCCTAGAAGACAACGCTGAAGAAGGTATACTAATTACACCTAAGAACTGCTTCTAAAAATTCCTTTGAAATAAAACAGAAATACAAATAAAATTATTACATTTTTAATATTTTTAGAGGATTATCAAATGGCTATGATGCGTCATCTCCGGAAGGTGAACGTGGACCACCTCCACGTGGGCTGGTACCAAAGTACTTGCCAGGGCAACTTCCTCAGTACCCAGTTCTTGGAATCCCAATTCACGTACCAAAACTCGATCGAAGAATCGGTCGTTTTAATCTACGATCCCCTGAAAACCAGCCGCGGTTTCCTCCACTTGAAAGCCTATCGTCTCACGCCCCAAGCGGTCAATTTATTCAAAGACGAAGAGTTTACGCCCGAAGCCATCAAGCAACTCAAACTCAGTTTCGAGAATTTGTACCAAGAAGTGCGCTTGGTCGTCCACAACTCCCATTTGGTGAACGCTTTATTGTCGGAATTAACCGAGTTGGTACCACCAGAAGATGGCTGCCAGTATTTGGACTTGGGAACTGCGTAAGTTTCTATTTCCTTTATTTTGTCTTAAACCTTTCCACATTTTCAATATCTCGAATTATTTGAACATTATTTTGAAAAATTAAATAGTGGTTTTGAACTGTTAGAGATGTTGCTTTCAATTAATTTGAGTCATTTTTGAGTGCAGATCCGTTTTGGAGAAGCATTTACGCGGAATGATGGACAACGTGGATGAAATGATGCAAGAAGTTAACAAATTCAACATCTTCCAGCGCCAGGTGCAGAAACAGCAGCAAGAGAAGTTTAAATATCAGCAAAAAAGGGTAAAATAACGAATTAAAATCGATTTTGGAAACTTAATGAGTTTGTGACGTCATAGACTTTGGAGAATACGGCTCGTTTAGCTAAAGGAGAGACAGCATTACCGGAAGAAGACTTGAACAAGGTGTTTAAACCCATTCCGGCCCCGCCCCGTTTGGAACCGATGGTTCTTTCGTCCCAAATTGCCAATACTTGTCATCAAGTGTCGCAGTTCTGCTCTCAAGCGTTGGGCAAACTGTTTGTGACTGAAGCTTTGCAGCCGCATAAGGCTGTAAAGAGCCAAGGTTAATCCAGCTTGCGAAAAAGTTCTCATCCTGAGGGAATAAATGTTATGGGAAGTCTTCAGACACTACTTTTTCCACTTATTCAGCTTAAAATTAGCTTTACAAACTCAAATTAACTGAAAAATAGCCTTCAAAACTCGAATTCAGCTCAGGTTTTTGTAAACTTTTGTATATTGTCCGGCCTTAAACATTAGATCTGGTAGATTCTCTGCTTTGTATAGAGAAACTGAAGAAAATAGTTAGTAGCCCACAAAGATGTCTTTTTTAAGGAAAAAGTCGGCAAGAGAGTGTTTAAAGACGAATTGCACACGCAACAGAATTTCAGGAAAGAAACGTTTGAGAGCCTGGCGGGAAATGGCGAAAGAAGCGTTGAAAGTTAAGGACTATATACAAGAAGAGAGTTTAGACAGTAGTTTATGTTACAGAAAGTGTTTGGTTAATGAGTTTAAGATTGGTTGATGGTGAAACTCCGTAGATCGTCTTGTTTGACCAAATCGAGGTCATTTTCGTTGGCGAGATGTAAAGTGGCGATAAAAGCGAGAGAAACGCTTAAATTGGCGGCCATTTTGGGCGGCAATACCTTGGGCAGATGCTTATACACTGCGTGGAAGTCTATGGAAGCTTTAGGTTTCACAGAATCCGCTATTTCTTCCATTTCCTAGTATAAACGAATACAAAATGATCTTAAAAACAGGACAAAAGTAGAATACGAAATATCTGGTGAACCGAAGACGAACCTTGGTTGGTTTAGATTCTTTGGTTATCGTGTTCCAAATAATCGCTTTGAGCTTCTTCATGTCCATGTTTTTCGCTTTCCTGGCGTAGTTTACTATCTCTGGGTGCACCTGGACAATAATCAAAACCAGTCATGAATAAACATACTAAAGATAAGCTCAACAATGGATATCGTGACATTCTCCAAGTACACTCGCGAGTTACTCTATCCACAACAATGAACGAGCACAATAATGCAATTCCCCAAGCTAGAATCGATAACACAATGAACTAATTCATTGTTGTAACGGTGTTCACGTATCTTTCACATACGCAAAATAATGAATTGCCAACAAAATTCCAATTTCAAACAGCATTTATCGACTAAAAGACGATAAATCTGACCAGAAATCCATATAATTTTTACCTTATTTGGCTCCGCCACAAGTAAGTCGTCTTCGAATCCATCATGCGTATCGCCAAAAGCCGCACAGGTGGCAAATCCACCCACATTGTCCTCCCCATCGTCTTCCTAATCGACCAAGTTAATTAATAACTTTCCAATCCAAAGTTAAATAAAACTAAAATATAATTTTACATCTTGGGAAGCTGGGCAAAAATTGTCAGCGTCTCTTTGACTTTCGAAGTTATAACCTCCGACTTCCTCTGCTTCTCCCACGGTCTGAGGCTGGCAGAACGACACTCTTAACGCTGGATACAAATGAAACCTTTTCGGGGAGAAATAATAGCGAGAATAATGCTTTATAATTACAATATAGTAATCACTTACTGTCCAAAACTCGCCGTATCGTAGTGTATATCATTCGGCAAGGTAATTTTAGACGTATTCCATTGTTTGCACGTGGCATGGGATAATTGCATGGAAACTTTGGGTTTACTTAACCCCGTTTTGACCGTCTGGAAATCAGGCGCTTCTTCTCCGTAGCACAAGCGCAGGGGATCCTTCTTCCGTTTCTTCTTCTCAGTTCCTCCATCCTCCTGGCCCCGCCCCGCGGCAATCGGTTTCAGCTTCCAATGCAAAGGCCCCGCCCACCCGGCTCTACCCATCATAGCCAGAGCGTGCGCTGAAAAATAGGAATAATCCAGTGGACCTTTCTCTAAAACGCCTTGGATCGTCGCTATACTCGCGGGCTTCAGACTTGGTCCCGCCCCTCGTAAATGCTCCAGCTCATGATCTGATTCCCGGTCCAAATCGTCCATTCCTATGTTTCAATGAGCGAAAATGAATTCATCTGATCTACACTTTGGGTAATTTTTGTCCCTTTCGCACTAGAATTTTTTTTCAGAATTTTTCCAATTTTTTTTCGAAATTTTTTAATTTTCGACAAAAATTCTTCATGAAAGTAATAAGTAAAGATGACCTATACGTTGGGGTAATTTCTGTCTCTTTCGCACTAAATTCTTGAATAATTAGAAATTTGTTCATCGCTATACGTTAAGAATGAGTTTACATCGAATAATTATTGAAGTTCACCTTCAAAGAAGCTTTCTTCGTTGGGCGGGACTTGGTCTTGCTCCCCAATTTCGTCTAGGAAGTCCATCTGTGGGGGCAAGACACTCAAACGCTTGTCAGGCGAAAGAGGGAAGTTTCCTTCAGCGAATTTCCAGCCCAGGTTGTAAAATCCCTTCACTTCAGGACAGATTTCAGGGTATTGGTCTAAATCGGGTAAAGCCACCGTGATTTCGTCGGTGTTTTTCCCTGCTTGGAAGTCTTCCAAAGGCTTATCAAAGTTAGGAACGGAACTGCTATGCGCTAGCAGGACGTTTGAGCTGTCTCGGAATTCAAGAGCGTTAAAGTACTGGAAACCGAACGATTTTGTCTGGTTTTGGGTCATTAGTTCGCCTGCAACTTGGCGAATCAAGGGATTGATCCTCACGCAAGGCTCAACATCGGTAGCGTCGATATTTCCGACGTTGTTTTCCACGTTTTCGCCACGTTTAGGCTTTAAAAGTAGCATCGGATAGCACAGAAAGAAACGAAAAGTTAGATTTATGTTGGGAGAGTAAGAATATGTTGAGGAGAACCTTGGATTTGGGTTGCTTGGCGGTACTTTTTGTTCCAACCCCAGTTTTATCCCCATCGTTGCCGTCAGGGCTCGTGTTCTCTTTCCCTAATCCGCCTGCCATCTTCATAATGTCCGTATGAACGGCGTCCACTCGACAAGCGTAGATTTTGACACCAGCATCCAAGGTACAGCTCGCGACTTGGAAGTTGTTGAGATCGGAACCTTGTTTCCTGAACATGTAAGGCATATAGTCGATGAGGTTCAATTCAAAGGCGTTTTTCGTGGTGATTTTCTAAAGAATATTCAGGAAAATAAGAACGAAATATTAAATAAGTTCGTTTTAAGAGGCTTAAGAGTGTTACATTTTCGGTGGAAAGCTTTATGCAACTTTTGTAGTGTTCTGCGATAGCGGAATTGGTAACTCCGCTGGGCAAAGTCAAAGATTTACGTTTTTCGGCGCTGATTTTGGGAGAAGCGAAGGCATTGTGATGCAGTTCTACTACCCGGTTTCTATGGCGTTGGCGTAACTCAGCTTCGTCATCATTCTAAACCAAAACGAGTTGAAATGAATCGAAATAAAAATAAAAATTGAGATAATTTGGGGAAAAAAAGTTCAGTTTTAAATAGGACATGCTTTTGTAACTACTTGACTAATATTCTGCTCGGGTGTTATTCCAGTTTGAGGACTGGGAGAAGTATAACTCGTTTGGGAATCTTTCTCCTTGCGAGCAGTTGCAGGAGTGCAAGCCAAACTTCGTCTCTTCAAGTTCAGACCATTGGATTTTCGTCGGGCAGACATGGGCGTCTCCATGGCTAATTAATAAAAGAAGATCGTGATTAAAAAATAACTGTCATGTTTATTTATATCTCACTTTGGCAGTAGAATTTGCACTTTTACCCGCCAAAAATAATCGAAACACGCCAACAAGCCCAAGCGTTCTTACTGTTTATAGGTGAAGAAAACCTTTGAGTAAAAGAAAGTCATTTGCTTCAGTGTTAACACCCAAGCGCTATTGTGGCCATTTTTAGCATAATGACAACTTTGATAATTAATGAATAAAATTATGAAGTGCTACTATCTAGCTTAGAATTATTGAATGCAATCACGATTTTTCATACTTTAAATTTAGTAATTTCTAAAAGATCCTGATATGATAAAAAGTGAATTGCAATCAGGGCTATAATTAACCGTACGCGGCGCTAGTATAGCGTGTTGCAAGAGGCATCTTTCCTAAGCTCGATGTTACTTGCTCTTCGGTTCAGTGCTGTTGTAATGGTAGTCGGAGCGCAAAGCGAATAGTGTGCGTTTATAAAAATAACCGAATATGGCGGATGCCGCAGCCCGTTCGTTACAGTACGAATATAAAGCGGTAAGTTAAAGTTGTTCGCATTAAATTATAACTTCTAGCGTCACCTTAATTGAACAATTTAATAGAATTCTAACCTTGTGCTCCAAGCCGATCTCCGGTTGATAGAACGCCGAAGTCGCGATGAGTCCACAGGCCAAGTACAATCCCTTGTTGGGAAAATGCAAGGCTCTCGAATGGGAGACCGGCATCAAAGAAACAGACCAACCAAAGCAGATGACAAAAAAGCCAAGTAAACTACGAAATATTCTTCTTTAACACTTCAAATCATTTTACATTTGTTAACGTGTATCATGTAACTATTTCTTTCTTAATAGGCGCCGAAAAAGAGATGAAACTCGATACGATGTCTCGAAATTAAAAGGCTCTTCTTTATTAACTGACGCTCTTGACGAAATGGTGGGGATTTTGTACCGTCCCAAGACTCAAGAAACACGTCAAACCTACGAAGTTTTACTCAGTTTCATCCAAGAAGCTCTTGGAGACCAAGTAAATCCCCTTTAAACCGCTATGAACTATTAAATAATTAACTCTAAATTACATCCGTAGCCTCGTGACGTTCTCTGTGGCGCAGCAGATGAAGTGTTGATCGTCCTAAAGAACGACAAGTTGAAAGAAAAGGAAAAGAAAAAGGAAACCGAGTCCTTATTGGGAAGTTTAGCCGAAGAAAGATTCGCCCTACTAGTTAATTTGGGCAAAAAAATCACAGATTGGGGCCAAGATGAGAAAGTTCCTACTACTGGTGAGATAATCCTTATTCTAAAAACGTATTTTTTAACTTTTATGTGAATTCCTTTCAGGGGAAGAGAGTTTGGATGACCAGTACGGAATTAATGTCCAATTTGAAGACACGGATGAAGAAGAAGCTGACGATGAAGATGTCTATGGCGAAGTACGCGAAGATGATGACGAAGATGAAGGCGAAGAAGCCAGGGAAGACACAGCCATTCATGCCGAACAGGTATAGTTTCCAATTTAATTAAGATTTTCCACGCATTTTCCAAGTTAAGATTTTAACGGTATTAATTCAAGAATTGACTGAAAAAGACTCGGATTTATTACATAGTGTAGATAATAGTTCATTAGTCTATTAAACTTCACGTAGAATTGGGATTTGACTTCAAAGCTAACGACTTTCTGGTGTATTTCAGTTGGGAGGATCCGAAGAATTGGGGAAAAAGGAGAAAAAGTTGCATCCCTTGGATATCGACGCCTACTGGCTCCAGCGCCGTCTTTCCAAGTACTATCCTGACCCCATGTTGTCTCAAGCTCGCGCGGGAGAAGTTTTGAACATCTTACGCACGGCACAAGACGACCGCGAGTGCGAAAATTTACTCGTTTTACTCCTTGGCTATGATTGTTTCGATTTTATCAAGATCCTGAAGCAAGAACGCAAGATGAGTAAGAATTTTATCTTAAGAGTTATAGTTTATCTCCTAGAGTTATAGTTTATCTCCTAGAGTTATAGTTTATCTCCTAGAGTTATAGTTTATCTCCTAGAGTTATAGTTACATTTGATTATTTTACTTCTTATAGTTTTGTACTGCACTTTGCTGGCTTCCGCGCAAAGCGAAGAGGAACGACGCCAAATTCGCGAGGAAATGAAAGCGAATCCAGCTGCTGCCAGGATTTTGCGTTTATGGGACATTGGTAAAGAACAAGAAGAAGCGGCAGCCGCTGGTACTGCGCCCGCGCTGGACAGGGAAGTGGCGATGGAAATCGCGGACGAAGACAAAACCGAAACTTCACGCGAATCGCGGTCGCGGAAGGCGAGGGTTACTGACACGGACACGAATCCCCTCGAAAGCACCACAGAAGGCACCGTTCCTGGTTTGAGAGAGACTTTGGACCTCGAAGACTTGACTTTCACGCAAGGGTCGCATTTTATGGCCAATAAACGGTGCCAATTACCGGACGGTTCTTTCCGCAAGCAGCGAAAAGGTGAGTAGCGCGTCTGTTAACGGAGAATTGGAGGATTTTGTGCAGTTTTAGTAGCTTGGTTTTGATTGTTTCATAGGATACGAGGAAGTTCATGTGCCAGCGTTGAAACCTAAACCGTTTGCCAATGAAGAAATCCTTATGCCTATTGAGAAACTACCCAAGTATGTCCAGCCTGCTTTTGAAGGCTTCAAAACGTTGAATCGTATCCAGTCACATCTGTGCAAAGCGGCATTAGAAGGAGATGAGAACTTGCTACTCTGCGCGCCTACGGTAAATATACTTCTTTTGCTTGTTTCTTTAGAATTTGTTTGCATACAGAACCTTTAGTTTTTACTTGGCAGTATTTGAGTACAAAAAAGCGGAAAATCTTGTTTCTGGAGATGTTTTTCATTGTATTATGAGACAAAAAGTTCAATCAAACAAACAACTTTCAAAACATTCGAATGTTGCCCTTGTTGCTATTGGCTGATGTAGTCACGTGGTATCTCGACTTCGTTCTTGTGTCGCGTTTCGCGGCTTAAATGCGGTAGCGACCACGAACTAAGCGTCACCGTGGCATTACCTGCTCTGTTTACTCGTTTACCAGTGAATTAGGGCCATAAACCATGACAACAACACCTGAAAATACCCAAACAAGCTAGTCGGCCGTGCAATCTGCCAAATGACGTCATCATAAAAGCGCGAATTTCAAAAGTTGATAACTTCTGATCGGCTCTAGGGAAAAATATGAAATAAATTCCTGTTTCATTGGAAGGAAATAAGCTTCATTGGAATAGTATAAGCTTCAAGCAAGTTATTATGTTAAGTAATTATAGAATCTTATAGATGTTGGATGTTAAATGAAGAGTTTTTAGATGTTAAGAATGTTACAGAAAGTGTTTTTAACGTGAGTTTTTCTTATAGGGCGCTGGTAAAACCAACGTGGCTTTGCTAGCGATGATGCGTGAGATTGGCAAGCATATCAACGATGACGGGAACATTCGCGCCGACGAATTCAAGATTATTTACATCGCCCCGATGCGTTCGCTCGTCCAGGAAATGGTGGGCAGCTTTTCGAAGCGCTTGGCGCCGTTTGGGATCGTTGTCAGCGAATTAACCGGGGATCACCAGTTATCCCGTGAGGAGATCTCCGCCTCCCAAGTGATTGTGTGCACCCCAGAGAAATGGGACATTATCACACGCAAATCGGGCGAACGCACCTTTACGCAGTTGGTCCGTTTGGTCATTATTGACGAAATCCACTTGCTCCACGATAATCGTGGACCAGTATTGGAATGTCTGGTCGCTCGCACGATCCGAAACATTGAGGCAACCCAGGAAGATGTCCGATTGGTCGGTTTGAGTGCCACTTTACCCAATTATGAAGATGTGGCGACTTTCTTGCGCGTCAATCCCAAGTCGGGGCTCTTTTACTTTGATAACAGCTTCCGGCCAGTACCGTTGGAGCAGCAATACATTGGAGTGACGGAAAAGAAGGCGGTGAAACGTTTCCAGATCATGAACGAAATCGTTTATGAAAAAGTTATCGAACATGCCGGCAAGAACCAAGTCTTGGTTTTTGTCCATTCCAGGAAAGAAACCGGTAAATTTTAAAAAATTAATTTTTGGAATTGAAATATTTTGATTTATTTTATTTTATTTAGCGAAAACGGCCAGGGCGTTGAGGGATTTGTGTCTGGAGAAGGATACACTTGGATTGTTCCTGAAAGAAGGAGCAGCGTCGACTGAGGTTTTGAGGAATGAAGCCGAACAAGTGAAAAATAACGATCTGAAGGAGTTGTTGCCCTATGGATTCGCTATCCATCATGCTGGAATGACACGTGTAGACAGGACCTTGGTGGAAGATCTGTTCGCTGATAGACACATTCAGGTAAAAAAAAAAATCCTTGTTTATTTTGTTTCATTACTTTCTATTAGTTTGTTTTTCTCAACTAGACCAACAGTTGTTGGCCTATTTTATTGTTAGCTTCTATTTATTGTTGTCCGTAAGGAGTGTAAAGTTACGGTTAATTAAGACGGATTAGAAAGTTATATAGCAACAAAATTCGAAATTAATTCCCCGAGACGAAAGTCTTTCTTGCGTGCCATACTTAACTTACTCCGGGGTAGAGCTAGATATCAGCAGTCGTGGCCGAGCGGTTAAGGCGTCTGACTAGAAATCAGATTCCCTCTGGGAGCGTAGGTTCGAATCCTACCGACTGCGAATTTTTTTTTCCTTGTGTTTTTTTAACCTTTATTTTGTATTCTTTTTGATATTTTCGCTTTTATTTTACCAGGAAGCGTAGTTTGTTGTGAAGTGTAATTTTAGGTTAAATTAAAATTTAAGTTGATTTATCATTTATTTATTGAGTTTATCGCTTTGGCGCTCAGTATTAGTAGTAATATATTTCCATAAATATCTATAAATACCAAAATCCATTTCTAAGAAGATTAAGCTTACCCCTAAAGATCCCGTTCACCTACGTGTATTATTTTTATATGCAAGAACTGTTAATACGCAATTATTATGTGAAATATCGACTAGTTAGAAACTGGAGATGTAATTAATCAAATTTCCCAAAGTCGTTGTTAAAAAGTCAAGTTCTATCATAAGCAGTCGTGGCCGAGTGGTTAAGGCGTCTGACTAGAAATCAGATTCCCTCTGGGAGCGTAGGTTCGAATCCTACCGACTGCGAATATTTTTAATTTGACTTGATTCGTCCATTTTCCAGAAAGAAATCTCCCCCCACTTGCCAGAAAATTCGCACCAGAATCTACTCCCATCTCAAGACACTTTTAGAATTCGTTTTTTATTGTTCTGGAATTAGTTTCTTGCGTTTTTCGCTCGCAAAACCTCATTTTCCCTTCGAACAACCTAAAATCCTGTCTCGTTTGAACTTCCCTCCAATTTTTTAAAGTTAATGTACTCAAAATTCGCTCCAAACTGCGCCACTTCTAACCCAGAACCATCCAAAGCAGTCGTGGCCGAGCGGTTAAGGCGTCTGACTAGAAATCAGATTCCCTCTGGGAGCGTAGGTTCGAATCCTACCGACTGCGAATTTTTTTTCTCTTTTATTCTTTTTTTCTCTATTTCTTTTGTTAATATAATGTTCTTGTTTCAGTTTCAACACCATTAAAATTTAAAATCTATTTAAATTACTCTACTAGTTAATAATCCAATTTATAATCAATTAATGTAGAAATCACGAGCGAGTATCAACTAAAAAAAATCCTAATTAATCTAATTTATTTCTTGTAGGTCTTGATTTCTACAGCAACACTAGCCTGGGGTGTGAACCTCCCCGCCCACACGGTGATCATCAAAGGAACCCAAGTGTACAACCCCGAGCAAGGTCGCTGGATGGAATTGAGCGCTTTGGACGTGATGCAGATGTTGGGTCGCGCCGGTCGTCCTCAATACGACACCAAAGGCGAAGGAATCCTCATAACCAGCCACACCGAGCTCCAATACTACCTCTCTTTGATGAACCAGCAATTGCCGGTGGAATCGCAGCTCGTTTCCAAAATGCCGGACATGTTAAACGCGGAAATCGTCCTGGGAACCGTCCAATCCGTCAAGGACGCGGTCACCTGGCTCGGCTACACCTATCTCTACATCCGGATGCTGCGTTTACCCCAGCTGTATAACATATCCTTCGACAAACTGCAAGAAGACCCTTTGTTGGAGAAACACCGCGCGGATTTGATCCATACCGCAGCTTTGCTGCTGGACAAACACCAATTGATCCGCTACGACCGTAAATCTGGGCATTTCCAGAGTACGGAGTTGGGCCGTATTGCCTCGCACTACTATTGTACCCACCAATCCATGGCTACCTACAACCAACTGCTGAAACCGACGTTATCCGAGATTGAGTTGTTCCGCGTCTTCTCGCTGTCGTCGGAATTCCGCAACATTACCGTCCGCGAGGAAGAGAAACTGGAACTGCAGAAGCTGATGGAACGCATTCCGATTCCGATCAAGGAATCGATCGAGGAACCCAGCGCTAAAGTCAACCTCTTGTTGCAAGCCTACATTTCGCAGCTCAAACTCGACGGATTCGCCTTAATGGCGGATATGGTTTACGTCACCCAATCGGCGAATCGTTTGGTCCGCGCCATCTTCGAGATTGTCCTCCAAAGAGGCTGGGCGCAGCTCGCGGATAAAACGCTCGCGCTCTCCAAGATGATTGACAAACGCATGTGGCAATCCATGTGTCCCCTCAGGCAATTCCGCAAGATGCCCGAGGAGATTGTGCGGAAGTTGGAGAAGAAGAACTTCCCGTGGGAGCGACTCTACGATCTCAACCCGAACGAGATTGGGGAGTTGATCCGCGCGCCCAAATTGGGACGAACGGTCCACAAATTCATTCACCAGTTCCCCAAGTTGGAACTTTCCACCCATATTCAACCCATTACGCGCTCCACCTTGAAAGTGGAGCTGACCATCACACCCGATTTCCAATGGGACGAGAAAGTGCACGGGAAATCCGAAGGCTTCTGGATCATGATCGAAGACGTCGATTCAGAGGTAAAAAAAAAAAAGAAAAAAAAAGTTTCTTTAGGGTTTCATTGTAATTCGTTTTGTATTTTTTTAATATTTTGGGGTTTTATTCGAATTCATTTTTTTAAACGTATTTTTAGGGTTTTATTGCAATTAATTTAATGCATATTAGTTTGTTCTCGGGTCAGGTAATTAGGGAGTTTCTTAGATTTTATGCAGGTTTTTTTATATATATTTTTTTTTAATGTAAATTGGGGTTAGTTAGGCTAATTGGGGTTCATTTTGTGATAAAGAGGATGTTAGGGAGTAATTAATGGAATTTTTTGTTGATTAGGTGATTCTGCACCACGAGTTTTTCCTGTTGAAGCAAATTTATGCGGCGGATGAGCATGTGGTCAAGTTTTTCGTGCCCGTTTTCGAGCCGCTGCCGCCGCAGTATTTTATTAGGACCGTATCAGATCGATGGATCGCTTCAGAAACGCAATTACCGGTCTCTTTCCGGCACTTGCTGTTACCCGAAAAGTTCCCGCCCCCTACCGAGTTACTAGACTTGCAACCGTTGCCGATTTCCGCGTTGAGAAATGCGGCGTTCGAGGGACTCTATGAAAAGTTCCCGCAGTTTAATCCTATACAGACCCAAGTCTTTAACGCCTTGTATAATGGGGACGAGAACGCTTTTGTGGCGGCACCTACTGGCTCTGGTAAGTTCTACCTGTCTCTATGTTTTCTTTGTTGCTTTTTTCGTTAAATCTAGTAGCTTTCCTTGTCCAAGATATTTTCAAGCTAAGGTATACGGAAACCTTAAGGTCGACTTTCTCCACTTATCCGTTGAAAATTCGCTCTTATTGCTGTTCGGTGTTACTAAGGTCTAGTTTTCAACTCTATAACATGGGAAAATGGCCCTTATCACATTGGCATGTTACTAGGACCGCTTTCCCTAGTTATAGCATACGAAAATCGCCTTAATGGCAGAGAAGGGAACAACTTTTGTTGTCTGTACGTCAGTTAATGCCTTTTTTCCCTTTTTCTTCAACAGGAAAGACCGTTTGCGCCGAGTTTGCCTTGCTTCGCTTGTTCGCGACCAATCCAGACGGTCGCTGTGTGTACGTCACGCCCAAAGCCGCGCAAGTGGAGCTCGTATCTGCGGATTGGTCCCAGAAATTCGGTTCTTTGGGCAAGAAAGTCGTCTCTTTAACCGGCGAAACCGGCGCAGACCTCAAACTCTTAGCTAAAGGCAACATCGTACTCAGCACACCCGAAAATTGGGACATTCTCTCCCGGCGTTGGAAGCAGCGCAAGAACGTGCAGAACATCAGTCTGTTTATAGTCGACGACTTGCAGCTCGTCGGAGGCGAAGACGGACCCGTCTTCGAAGTGGTCTGCTCGCGCATGCGCTACATTTCATCCCAATTAGAGAAACCCATTCGTATTGTGGCGCTCGCGGCTTCGATTGCCAATGCTAAAGATGTGGCACAATGGTTGGGCTGTGTACCCACAGCCACCTTCCATTTCCATCCCAATGTTAGGCCGGTACCTTTGGAACTCCATGTCCAGGTAAAATTAGCATACAATCATAATTACAATGTTCGTTAATTTTTTATTTTCTTTTTAAGGGTTTCAATATGTCGCATACGCCTTCCCGATTGATTTCAATGGCCAAACCGTCTTACAATGCCATTATAAAATTGAGCCTCAAGAAACCAGTGATTGTCTTTGTGCCGTCAAGGAAACAAACGCGATTGACAGCCATTGATATTTTGACCTACGCAGCGGCTGAAGGGCAGCCTGATCGTTTCTTGCATTGCTCGGTGGAAGACATCCAGAAATTTTTGGACAAAATCACAGATAAAGTAACAAAAAACGAGAATTTTATTGGAATTTATTGTTCATTTATCTTATTTATTGACATTCTAGACTCTCCAAGAGACGTTGCAGCAAGGCGTGGCCTATTTGCATGAAGGTTTATCCTCCTCTGATAAACGGATCGTGGAACAACTCTTTGAATCTGGCGCGGTCCAAGTGAGATTGAACTGTTTCCATTCCTTTAAATTTTAACCTTATTAGACAAATTTAACCAGCAACTTAAACGAATTACGGCTTAAATTCGGGAAGTTTACCTTGTTTTTTCTCGTAGGTGGCGGTGTGCTCCAAGAACTTGAGCTGGGCCATTGGAATTTCAGCCTATTTGGTGATTATCATGGACACCGTGAGCTACAATGGACGCCTGCACGCTTACGAAGACTATGCCCTCACGGATTTGCTGCAGATGGCCGGAAAAGCCAACAGGCCCTTGGAAGATGACGACGCCAAGTGCGTTTTACTTTGCCAGTCGTCCAAGAAGGATTTCTACAAGAAATTCTTATACGAGCCGTTACCCATTGAAGTAAGGTTTTATTCAAAATTTCTTCTTTTTATTAATGCAGTAATTTACCCTAATATTTTATATTTATTTATATGGGATTGTTCGATTTATTATTAATAATTTACCTTAATATTTGCGTATTTCTTTTTCTGGTTATTTTGCTTGGTATTTTGTTTATTTTTGTTATTTATTCATTGTATTTTTTCTTGTTTCTTTTGTTATGTAGAGCCATTTGGATCACTGTCTCCACGATCACTTTAACGCCGAAGTTGTGACGAAAACAGTTGAAAACAAGCAAGACGCAGTGGATTACCTTACCTGGACGTTCCTGTACCGTCGTTTGACCCAGAACCCCAACTATTACAACTTGCAAGGCGTGAGCCATCGCCATATCTCGGATCACTTGTCCGAAATGGTGGAGAACACACTCAACGACTTGGAGCAGTCCAAATGCATTGCAATTGAAGAAGAAGTGGACGTCACCGCCCTCAATCTGGGCATGATTGCCGCCTATTACTATATCCACTACACGACTATTGAGTTATTCGCGTTGTCTTTGAATGCCAAGACCAAGATCCGGGGATTGCTCGAAATCGTCGCTGCAGCAGCCGAGTATGATCATTTACCCATTCGACATGGCGAGGAGGCAGTGCTACAAGCATTGGCGCAAAGAGTGCCACATAAACCGCCGCCTAATACCAAGTACAACGATCCTCATGTGAAAGCAGGGTTGCTCTTGCAAGCGCATCTCAGTCGCGTCCAATTGAGCCCTGAGTTGCAGCAAGATACCGAAGATGTCCTCACCAAAGTAAAGAAATAATTAAGATTATTAATTGGATAATTTCGTTCGTTATTAAGGCTATAAAGTAGATCATTTGTTAATAGTAAAGCGTTGTTTCGAAGTTAATAAGTTAAAGTTATTTGAAGTTAATAATAGTCTGTAATCTCTTTTAGGCCATTCGTTTGGTACAAGCTTGTGTGGATGTTCTGAGCTCGAATGGATGGTTGTCGCCAGCTGTGGCAGCAATGGAGTTATCGCAGATGGTTACACAAGCCATGTGGAGCAAAGATTCGTATCTGAAGCAGTTGCCGCATTTTACTACGGAAATTGTCCAACGCTGCACTGAAAAGGTACAGTATTTTAATAGATTCTGCATGCTTTATTAGAAAATATCCAATGCAGCGTTTATAGGTTGTTTGATTTAGCTATTTCAATTCATTTCTCTGGTGATTTTAAAACATTTTAGGCGTGTTTTGATTTGAGAGTTTCGACTCCATTGAAGATATGTGTTTTTACGACAAATTCGCCAGTTTAACTCTAGAAATCGATATTTCGATATTGTATCGATTCAGCTATATGATTTCAAGTTTAGCATTCTTAGATCTTTAGCACATCGACTTAATCGATAATAACGGTTCAGAAACTGTTTCAAGTTATAATTATGATTTTGGCGCAAACTTTCGACTAATCGACAATTTCGATACTAAGAGTTGTATCGATTCAGTTAAATAACTGAAACTTTAGATTCGGTCATAAGCATTTTAGGTATTAAGAATCGATTTGGTACAATCGTTTCGCTTTGTTTATGAATTTGGATTCAAACTTGTGTATGAAATCGATTCAAGCTTTTGACTTGATCGATAATAACGGTCCAGGAACTGTTTGAACTTAAAATTACGATTGTGAAGCATAAAATGGCGTTATTTATCATCAAAGTTATGAATTGTTATATTAATATTAATGTTGTGATGTGTTTTAAAGGGTGTGGAAACCATCTTTGACGTAATGGAGCTCGAAGACGAAGATCGCAATGCTTTGCTGCAACTTTCCGACTTGCAAATGGCAGACGTGGCTCGTTTCTGCAACCGGTATCCGAATATCGAACTGTCTTATGAAGTGGCTGACAAAGAGAGCCTGAAAAGCGGAGAACCGGTGATGGTTAACGTCAATTTGGAACGCGAAGATGAAGTCGTCGGGCCTGTTATTGCCCCGTTTTTCCCTCAGGTAAAAAGGAAAAGAAAAAAAAAGGAGTCCAACTTATAATTATCCCTTAATGGGGCTCAAATGACAGATCCCGTTGTTTCTTTTCCCCCAAGCCCTATTTTTGTATTCAAAACGTCTCGTTTGTTCACATGATTCGAGAATTATCAGCAAATTAATTATGTGTTACAAATATTTAACACCATGTTAACAAAATTTTGGATTTTAAAAAATCCACTAATTTTTAGAATTTTATAAGATTGAAAATAATCACTGTCTTTGATAGTGAAACACTCATAATGTCTATGTGTTCCATATTGAATGTAGTTTATTGTGTCTTTTTGTGAATTTTCATTTATTAACATTTTTATTTATTTTTTAACAGAAACGCGAAGAAGGTTGGTGGGTTGTTGTGGGTGATCCTAAGAGCAATGCATTGCTTTCCATTAAACGCATTACCTTACAACAAAAGGCGAAGGCTAAGCTCGATTTCGTCGCACCTGCAGCAGGTAAGAAAAAAATGGAAAAATAATGAAACATTTTAATTTGCTAATGTATTTTGGTTCCATTTTCCTTTAGGTCATCATGCATACACGCTCTACTTTATGAGTGACTCGTACATGGGCTGCGATCAAGAGTATAAGTTTAGTGTGGAAATTGGAGAACCATCAGATAACTCGGGATCAGACTCGGACTAATTAATCAACGGAATTCATTAATTCATCCTTTTTTCTACATTTTGTAGCGTTGGAAGTTAAAACATGTGTGATGGGAAAGAAAAAGGATGCCTGGATACATTCATGCGAAGAAAATGTTCGCTTTTACACATTTTTTTCTTAACTTTTTCTTGGAGATTTTTTTTTTCCAATTTAAGAAATTGGAAGAGATTGGGAGAAAGATTGTTCAAGGAAGGAAATTTAGGTTGTGGAGGGTTAAGAAAAAGACTGACTCTTGAGCACTTGAAAGAACTCATCGTCAGTCAAGTGTGGAAAGGAGAATTTGGCATTTGGTAAAATTCGAAAACAATTTTTTGGGGAAAGGACATGGAATTTTTTCTAAAAAAAAATTTACTTTTTTTTATTTTTATTTTTTTGTTAGGGAATTCCGGGATCCTGTTACTCGTTATCGTCCTAACGGCGATGTTTGGGATGAAAACTTGGCGTGGCATCGTGTGTGTGTTCCAGTTTCCCACTAGTCTTCTGGGCTGCAGGTTTGCTGTACTCCGGTCCGTTTTTCAAGGTAAATATTTAGATTTTTTAAATTTTTATTAATTTCGTATCGTTCCTGTACTTGTGCTGTTCGGCTTTTACTCTATTCGCGTTTGACGTCGCAATTTAAATTAACGTTTTTATAAGATTTATTTACAATTTAAATCGGAAAACGAAAAAAAATATGAAGAATTTACTTCAAACATCTTGTCTTGTTGTTTTTTGTTTTACGTCGTTTAATTACTTCGTTTAACTCGTTGTAATTACTTGGCTTGATTTTAAAGAAATTTGAAAGTCTGAAAGAAATTATATTAAATAGAATTAAGAATCTAAAAGAAATTAGCACAATTGAGCATACGTTTTACGTATTCAATTGTGCTATTAATTTGTTCTCTTTTTTTTTGGGCAAGAATGGCCATCAGATTTCGCCTTATGGGAGAAAAAGGGTTAATTTGGATTAATGAAACTAATTAAAACTAATTTTAAATTGATCTATGGGATTTATTAATTTTTTTTCTGGAATGTGTGGAATGCATCAAGTGGTTGGTAAAAATTTGGAAGTCATTTATATCCATTATCACTCAAGTGTGACGTCATAAGTGCTTTTTCGCCCCTCCACATTTTGAAAACACACATTCAAAACATGTATGTATTTTAAGGGCATTTAAAATTTCTTTTAAACGCCCAAAGGTATCCCAAAGGAAGTTGAGTGTTGATTCAAACAACACGAATATCCGGACGATTTTAAAAGCCAAAATTTTGTTATATATATTTTTTCTATTTATTTAGTATTTAAATATATATTTGTTTTTTAACGATATTTAAAAGAAAACGCGAGAGTACAGGTATAGATTATCTTATTATTTTCGCATACGCGACAAAGCTCACTATGCGAGAATAATAAATAGAATACAATAAAACAGAGGAAAGGGAGTTGTCCATCAACGCATGCAAATTCGGAGTTTGAATGTCACACGACCATACAACATTAGCCTCGAACCAGGCCCGTACCCAGGGGGAGGGTCGGGGGG
>JAGJRO010000194.1:0-49250 GCA_022832285.1 Lepidurus apus apus | reverse complement strand
ATGTTTTTTCTCCATAACGATATCCACTTACTACCCCCCCCCCCCCAACCAAAATCCTGGGTACGGGCCTGCCTCGAACACATTTTCTTATCTACCTGTCGGCCTTTCAATAAAGAAACGGGGAAAAAACGGAAGGATTAAAATTCCGGTCATTTTTTTTTTTGGTACGGCTTTTTTATCATCTGTTTTAGCCGTTAGTAGCGGTCAGTAGCTGAGAGCTAATTTTGGTATGGGGACTTGCCGAGCGTGACGTTTCTGTCCAACTTCTGTCCAAGTTTTTTTTTGTTTTTTTATTGAGAGAAAAAACCGCTTAAACCTTGTCAAGCGTGTCTAATAGTAATAGTTTGACCTTGTTCTTACTAGGAAAAGTTTAGGTATTCCTTATCGAAGGTATTTTAATTTTGGGTTGTTAGGATCACAGAGTACACAAAGTATACAGAGTGAACGCCGGAGTTACTTTCAGTTAAGATTTGAGCGCAATAACAAGAACCGGGAACAGGAACCCCCGTTGAAGGCCAGCTGGTCCCAGGAGCTACGGGGCTGCGCGCCAAACCGCCACGTGGTTCCGCCGTGACGCCGTAACGGCGGTAACCCAAGCCAAGCTTGAGGTTTTGAATTGATAGAAGCTTTTAGCCTTGTTCTTCCTGTGCCTGGTTTAGATTAAGTTTCTCTGCAAAAGGAAAAGAAATGTAACACCTGTCTGCTGTGCACAATTGCGCGTGTTCCTCTTCTTTGGGGTCGTTCAAGGATTAGGTCACGTAAAATGCATAAGGTTTTTATGTAGTACACCCATTTCCTTTGGGGCAAAAGGCGTTGCGCAGAGTCGAGACTTGCTGATGAATCGCTTGTATGTTGTATGCAAGTGCCAGCTTGTTCTAGTAGACGTGACCATAAGGAGAAGATATATTAGGGGAAGGTCGTTCTTTTTACATAACCACATACCTTCTTAAGATTCTGGCAAGCAGCGAGAGAGATGGAAATTACAGAAGCCAATCACGTTGATCCCACCCACGTGACCTTTTCCTTAAAATTTCAAAATAAATTCTTCTTTCACAAACATTTTTATTCCTTACTGAGTTAGAAAAACATCTAAAATAACTCAACAAAATTCTCAAAATTCTTTTAATTATAATTAGGTCTTCTTTTACTTTACGATAAGATTACGACCTGATTCTGATTCGAACTAATAAGATTCTGATTGTGAATTCCTTTTTCATTTTTTGTGTTTAAAATTTTCAAGAGGGAATTTCTGTCTTTCTAAAGGAGGGAAGAGGAGAGAGGAGATCTATTTTGGTTTGAGCTCACATTTGTTCTTGGTCACATGTGGAGCGAAACAGGATAAAAGTATCCACATATGCGTAGCCACGCATTTCCGGAACATCTCAAGAAGAGCCAAGAAGCGCAATATTCCCAGGTTGTTTGAGGTTTTAGGCTAACCCTACGTCATTAAAGCGTAAAATTATAGATTTGGGCTTCGTCCAGATGTTTTCCTAATCTTTCCCAAGCCACGTAGGCAGAAAAACAACAAACCAGAACGAATTAGTTTTTAATAACCCCCCTACTTTAACTGGCTTTGTGTTGATCTAGTTTTTGGAGGTTTGAAAGTTGAACTTTGCATTTTTGCAACAATATTACCGCTAGATGTCGTGATTCTCAGTGGCTTTCGCTAGAATGCATTCTAATTCAGATTTTCATCCCTAGATGTCGCTGTCGCCCTTAAAACCGTTTAATCCGATGCATAAACAAGTTCAAATCTCGACTTTGAATATCAATCAACATCAAGAAGCGGTTCTTGAGACGCATTTTGCAAGAAATAAAACGATTCATCCGACTGATGTGCAGCTTTTGGCAGCAGAGACGGGATTGGTCGAAGATCATGTTCAAGTAACTTTAACATTGTTTGAATAATTTGTCTTTGGACGTTTGTTGCCTTGATTTGTGCAGTTATATATTATCTAAGTTCGTTTATTTATTATTACTATTAATGAAAGATAGTTATTAAACAACGGTATCGTAGGTATATTAAGGAAAAATATCGATAATAATGTATTTATCGATTTTTGAAATAATCGTTCTGACTATTATGATTTCTTTCGTTAGAGATGGTTTTCGAATCGAGTAGCTCTATGGAGAAAAGAGCAAGGATTATCCCCTGCTGGCGGCCGTTTATATGAGTGAAAGCTGGAGTTTCTAACCCCCCAATTGCATGCAAAAAAACAAAACATGAGCGTAATGTTTTTTTTACGGGTTTTTACTAATCTCTGCATCATTCTTGCCGTTTACGTTTGAAAAGTTAACCCATAGACACGTTTATTTTACAAAAAAAGATTGTATGAAAAAGTTCTGGCGAATTGTTACACAAGTTATCACAAATGCAAGTAATGGTCTTCGCTATTTCGATGCACGCGCCATCTGATTCCATCGCCGGATGGTAGATGGCGTGAGGGCAGCAAAACACAAATCCATGACCTTTGGTTATTTACGCCCAAAAAGGTCAACCAATTTTGTTTCCACCCCATATCGTACTGATTATAAAATTCCTGTTCCAGAAACCACAATTTACCAGTAAATTCCCACAATAATTATCAGGAATTTGTATAAAATTTACTTTGCCAGTTTTCACTGATTTCTCCTTTTCGGTTTCATTCACCAAATTCTCGATACTAGTTTCTCCTCTGGTAATCAGCATCCCATGCCAGAAAGACAACGCCCCCAATGCGGCCAAAACGCCTTAAATGCAAATCAAATTCACATGAATTCAATCATTAATTTTTTTTTCTGCATTCAAAAAGAGCAAGTTTTAGTCACCTGAGGTGAGAACCGCTGTATAAATAATAAACGCTCGCCTCCATTTAAAAGTTGGGATCGCCTCGGCAGGAGAATTAGTCTAAAACCAGCAAATGTGAACAAAAACCAAAAGAATTGAAAAGGAAAACCAAAAAAAGTCACCTACTATGACAAACATGGTACCGTTGATGAACTCCACCGGGTATCCGATAAGTGGCACCTCTTCCTCTTCCATGAGTTCGTGCCATGCTACCGGAAACCCACAGAATACTATAAACAGCGTTCCCAAGCACATGTAGATCATGTAGAGGTAGAAGTGCCGATAATTATAGAATCCTACGCAGTTATTCAACCAAGCTACAATAATACAAAAAAGTCATAAAAAATTTAAAAATATTAATTTTAAAAAATGAATAAATTATGAAGCATACGACAATGATGATCCATTCGCAAGATACACTTGTTGCAGATTGAGCAATGATGCGTCCTGGGCGGTTTAGGCCCGTAGCATTTCTTGCAAACCCCGATATTGCCAGTAATCATACAATCCTACAGATAAAACTTTTTAAATTTTTGATTCTATAAACAAACGTTAATTATTTGAATTATTATCTCTATAATCTCGCTATTTTGAGTGAAAAGATAATAATAAAGCTTAAATTCATAGAATTACTTCAGGAGGATAACCTGGACTAGTCACTACTGCCATATAGTAATGGAAAGTAATGTTGAGAAGCAGCCAGTACCCATAACTGACTAGTAATACTGTTCCTATGGGCGTAATACTGCAGTAATACGGTAGTCCGATCCAATGCGCTACCACCACGACTGAGGCGGTTAAACAGGCAACTAAAAAGACGAATATCTGTAATGAGAAGAGGAATAATAAGCTTTTTATTGGTAAAATTCTTATTTAATGTTACAAAATTCGAACTTTTGGGGGTGGAACCTGTCTGCTTTGCAATTAGGTCCATTGTCACGCGATCTTTGATAGTTTTTGCTTATCTATTTGGGTTTAGGTTAGGTTATTGCTATTGTAACTTAACTGGACCTAGTGATGATACATAGTGATCGACGATCCAAAAGACAGGTTTGAGCATACAATCAGTCCAGTTATCCAAATCATTATCACTGGCATTCGTAAGACTTTGAATTGCTCGATAGGGCCATACGATAACAAACCTTTAAATAAAGAAAAAGAAAAACAAATAAACAACAACGAACTTTAATATCTTAATTAGTAATAATGAGGTTATTTAATAGTAATCAAGCTTGAAATATCGAAAAGGATTAAGGTATTATTATTTACCTAGTTAATAATATGGTCTTTTTAATCCTACGCCGGATTTCCATTGAAATAACTTGGATTTGGATTTCTAAGCCTGCCTTTACGCAAAGCGGGCCCCTCCCCTTCAGCCAAAGAGCCTAATGTTAGCTAGCAGGGTACTACTAGCAACGCCTGAAGTTAGCGCTCCTGCGCCATGTAGCGTCGAACGAGGCGTGGCATCGTCCTTCCAGCCAATCCTGGTAGGCTACTATGACGTAAAAGGGCTATGACGTCATGCTGCCGGTGGTACACGCTTGGAGTGTTACTCTCGCTCCAGGCTTACGTAAATCATATATAGGACCCTTTCTGCACCATTATTTATTCCTCTAGAGCGGCTAGTCAGCTGATTTTACTGCCACGTGTGACTTGTCGTGTGGATCAAACAACGTGAACGTTTCCAGCCGTAAAACTATAAACTAAAGGTAAAACCTTCCTAATCTCTTCACCCAATCCTGTTGATTACAGAGAGTGTCAAATCTCTTTTGACATAATTCCTTTGGCCTGTTCCCCCAGACGTTCCTCCCCAGTCCTTCCTCAAAGTCAAACACATTCCTATTATTAACAGTCTATCTTTATCTTTTACTTTAAATTTAAGCAAATTTAAGTTAATCCGTACAGTGTAGTGAAATCAGACATCACTGTTTAATACGCTTAATTCCTGTAGCAACTTCGTATAACCTGCCAAAACCACAACAATGAATATAAAATGAACCCCCCAAAAAGACGTCAATAATAAAATCCTCAACCATGAAAATCCTACAAAGTTTACGTTTAAGTCTTTCCTGTATTACACTGACTACGTAAAACGCTTTTAACAATCAAATTATGACCCTGACTTGGAAACATAAATAAAAAATAAATAAAAATATTAAAATAAATAATTCCTTTAAAAATATTCTTAAAATATCTAAAAAATTACAAATATTTAAAAGAATTAAAAATATTTTAAATATATTTTGTAGTGTCGTATTTTGAAGTAATTGCTAGTCATTTGAGTGATCCATTCTTAAAATTTACAGTCAAATCTAACGCACCAACACCGTATGTTTGAGGTTTTCCTTATCTTTTCCCACATAGTTCACGTTTCCCTTCAAGAAAAACTATTAGATTTAATAAGGGAATAATATAATTACTGTACTTCCATTATGGAACCTCGTCATGTGTGCCTGATTACTTCCCACATCTTAAAGCTCAAATAAGAAAGGATAAATTAAAGCACTGCCCACTGGCCGCTTTCCTTTTTTTCTATATTTTTTTCCTTTTTTTATTCCTTATTTGCCCTTTTTTTCTCACAGCCATTGACTTCCTTTTCCTTTCCTGGTGTTTTGGACTTGACCCAAGTTTTCTTGTGGGCTTTTTGGCTTCCACAGCGGTTCAGAAAACTTCGGTTTCACGGCGGGAGCACTGCTATGCATGGATTGGCCTTGCACGGTCCGTCCTGGCTAAAACGTTCGATTCTTAGCCGGCGTCGTCGCATGCTCGCTCGCTCGCTCTTCCTGCAGTCCCAGTCGGCAGTCGCAGTCATTGGCCGACCCTCCCCGGAGCCACACTTGCCCCTCGCATTGTGCTCTGGACTTGAAACACGAGCAAAAAAAAATATTCTTTAAAAAAAGTTAGCGAACCGGGGCAGTCAATTTTCTTTTAAAATCTTGCTCGGTATTTTTCCCACAGTTACGCTGAATTATCGTTCTGAACCCCTCTGGGAGTGATTCCAAAGTGATTTCCCTTTAATTTCCCTTAAGATCAGCTGATTACCGATTTTCGAAGTAAAATTTGAAGTTTTAAATTGACTTATTAATCTATTGGGAATTTAAAGAGTACAAGTTAAAGTGGCAGTGGAAGTTTGAAACGTGCGTGAAGTTGAAAAGAAGAGATTGAAACGAGTTAAACCTTAAAAGTCTAAAAAAATCGATCCCACATTCCCCACCCCCCAGCGAAGTTCCTAGCAGGAAACTGGTCCCAACAGCCATTCGCGGTTCAACGTCCCCGTATTTTTGGCCCGAACGGTGAGGGCTCCTTTCCTATTGGCTATTTATTATTATTATTGTTTATTTAAAAAAACGCAATTAAGCTTCTGTAGCATTCTTAATTAGTCTGTTAGAAATACGAAAAAGAAAATAATTTTAAAAAAAGACAAATTTACATCGATCGAAAGACAAACCAGGAAGTAAACTCAAAATCTTTGTGGATTTTTCTTTTTCACATCCGTAGAGACGTGAACGGCTTCGAAAATTCATTGGCTATTCAGCATGCAAGATGACGTGGTCAATCCGGACCAGAATGTGAATAATTCGTCTCCGCCGATTACGTTCGGACCGCTAGGTCTGGGCTCAGGGTCGGGGACATCCTCGTCGTCTTCTTCCTCGCGGTCCTCGACGACTTCTTCGTCCGAACCGGGCAAAGTGGGCCTTAACCGGTCCGGTTCCCCCCCGTCCGCCGCCCCTGCGATGAGTTGTTCTATATCGAGCTCGCTCGGGCATCCCGTGGACGTTTTGTCGCTCATCCTCCCTGCCGACGACAATGGACTCGTCGGCCTCCACCACCACCGCGACCACGACAAGGGAACTGACCCCCACCAAGGACGTTCCGGGAGTCCCGCCCTCTCCCCACCTTCCCCGAACGTCAATGGCTTGCTCTGCGTCTCGGTGAACCACCCGAGCCCGAGCAGTCCCGGTTCCGGGTCGGGATCCGCGGGTCCGCGCAGTCAGAACTACTCCTCTTCCTCGAGTCTCTCGAGCCCAGCGTCGCTCTGGTCCTCGGGCGGGAGCAGCTTGGAAGAAAGTTTACTTTTACCTTCCTTAGCGCCGCCCTCGTCCACCTTGAGCACACCCCATGCTGTCAGCCCCTCCGCGTACTACTCACAACAGCTGTCCCCCAGCCAAGGTCAGAACCAGCGCCGGGCCATCACGGCCGCCCACAACTTTCCGCATAACTACCGCCCCCCTATGTTACCCAGCAAAACCAACTACTGGTCGGGTCAGTCTAGTCCTCAGCAAGCCTTAAATAGCCACAGCCACGCCCCTTTGTCACCGTCCGTAGGGTTGCTGAACGGAAACCCGAACGGGAGTTCCAACAACCCGTGGACGCGCGGTCGATCGGCGCCCAACCTCGGTGTCCACTACTCGTCCCCGTCCGCTGGTCCGACAGGCTCGACGAACGGATCGAGTAACTCGCTGGCTCTCGGCGGGCTCAACCTGGGCCTCGGTAGCCATCCGCACTACTCGCACGCGTCCAACGGCGGGGGAGGCGGCGGGGGAACGCGGAAAGCGAGTCCGACCTTTGGTAACTTGAGTGGGAACACGGGGCATGGGCCAGTGACGCCGAATTACGTGGGGTCCACGTCGCCCTTCAACAATGGCTTCAGTCCAAGTCTCAATATCAACGGCGTAGGGGGCGGAGCCGGCTACAATGCCATTTCGCCGAATCGGTTCCGGAGGAGCACTTCTTACCCCGGCAAGAATAACTTCGCTTCCAGCATGAACTTCGCCAACTTGCATCCTCCCACGTTGGAAATATCTACTCTGGAAGAGGCGCACGATTCCATGTACATGTATCAGGTAAGGAACTTTTAGTTTGTATTTTTTTTTTTTGGCGACGTTTGGGTTGAAAGTGTCGAGTCCACGTGGTTTTGGTGGATTTTTGTATTGCGGTGAATTTAGCGCTTGGATGCACTTGAACAGGTTTCCCTCTGGGATGCCAAGGAATGAATGAAATTGAGGAAATTGCTGGGATGAACAGACGTTATTTTAATCATTTCGTAATGCGGAAGAGCGGAAAGGTCTCTGCCCTCTGTCGAGACACCTTGATGCGGCTGGGGTAACGTTTAGAACGGATTAGGGTGTTGAAGATAACTTACCGGTGAAGCGTTACCGGAATTTGCAACATCGATGTTACCGCTCGGCGGATTAGCTGAGGGGAGCGTAGTGGTCGATTTTGGGACGCGCTCTGGGCAGGAGTTTGACTAGGTAGTCGATAATACCTATAAGGGTAATGTAGAGGGGAAGTGCAGTAAGAAAGTGGCTGGATCCTGTTTCCGATATTCGCAAGAACAAATTTGCAATAAATGATGAAGTCCGTGTCTTGCTGCGAGCGCATAGGTTAACGTGGTCCATTTTTGCGTCGCACTTTCGACTAAAGTTTTGGTGTATTTCCGAAAGTGTCAGTGACAGTAATGTTAAGGGGAAGTAACTGCACGAAATGGCTGAAGCCATTTGAGAATTTTCGCATGAGCAAATTTGCAACATACAGTTGATTCCATGTCTGGCTGGGAGCGCCTTGGTTGACGTGGTCGAATTTGGGTCGCACTTTTGGCTGAAATTTTGATGTGTTTCGGGAAATCTCAGTGACAGTAATGTGAAGGGGAAGTAATTGCACGAAATGGCTCAATCCACCTGACAACTTTCGTATTAACAAATTGGTAACATCAAGTGGAAGCACCTGCTACGGGAGCTTCGGTTGACGTAGTCTAAGTTTGCGTCACACTTTTGATAGACAATTGAATGGATATCTACAAAACTACCTGATAGTAATATGGAGGGAAAGCAACTTATAAAGACTGTTTTTGTTAGGATAGTGTTTTTTACATTTGCAAATTTACTAAACGTAACTTAAGACAAGGTTTCAAGAAGACCGTTGGAACCAGGAAAAGAGGAAAAGTTGCATCACCAGTTTCCCTAAAGCCGTTTCGAGTTTGAGGAAATCCTTGTGATAGTAATGTACTGGAAGATCCGTACATCCACGTCGATCTAATTGAAATTACAAATTTGAGAAAATAAATTAAATTTCTAATTCGTAGTTCGAAAACCCAGAAAACTCAGTCGGGTAAAACAAACAATTCCCGTTAGCTTTCCATTCTTGCCAAGTTTTATTGCGCAGAACATATGACATTGCAGGTCTTTTCAAGGGGAACTTTTACCTGCAGATATGGAACTGTTTTTCTAATCATTGAAATTAATGGACTGGACTACACGTTTACACACGATAGAAAGTAGATATCCTTATGCAACTCGAGCGAGCGCTTAACGCCCCTTCCGACTTCAACTTGCAAGTCTTTCAGAATAGCCAAACAAAACACAATAACCTTTTTTCCCTGGCTATTAACTTCTCTTCTTTCCATTCCATGTACTACAGTACGTGTCAGGTTTCATTACAATTGCAAGATTGACATCCCGTACTAGTGAAGTGGGAGAAATCCATAGGCAATAAGGGCGGTTTTCCCATGTTTAAGCGTGAAAAACTAGACCTTAACGACATTGAGTTGCAATAGGGCGACTTTCCAATGGTTTTCACCGAGAAAACAGACCTTAGAAACAAAATTACAATAATCCTAAAGAGCATTTTTTTACTTCCGTTGTAAAATGACCAAGCGTTTTGAGTCGTGTCAAATTCCCCAGTGTTTCTTTATCTCAGTTTTGGTTATCTATAGTTTCCGTTGAATTGCGGGTTTCCGCGGTAAAACAATATTTCACCTCGATTTTTGCGTTTGTTTGTCCCAGATTTTACAGTCTCTATTCTAATTCCAACTCCAACTCGAAGAAATAGAAACTGTAACTTCATATCGTAAGATATTAAGAACGAATTCTAGTGTTAAAGCTTAGGAGTTTAGCCCTTATTGCAGTTTAGTGCGGGTAAGGACAACTTTCAATGGTTAAAAGATAGGAAAATCGCCCTTACGCGTTTCAATGTGAATAAGGTCTAGTTCCGTAGATATAGCATAGCAAAATCGCTCTTAACGACTTAAGATCTTACCAAGGCTCTAATGTAATGCATTTTTTCCGATTTTTTAATATGTTGAACTTAATTGAAGGTATTAGGAAACATGGGACCTATTCTTAACCCAATTGAGGGATTTTTCTGCAGCAAGAAACGTTAAGAACAAGTTCTAGTGTTAAAGCATAGGAATATCGCCTTTATTGCAGCTTAATGTAAGCAAGGTCTAGTTTCCAATGGTTAACCAAGGGAAAATCGCCCTTATCGACTTTGGACGCTACCAAAGCTCTAATGTAATGAATTTTCTTTCCGAATTTTTAATATCTTGAACTTAATTGAAGGTAATAGGAAACATAGGACCCATTCTTAACCCAATTGAGTTTTTTTTTTTTTACAGCTAGAAACAAAAGCTTAGGGATATATCATGTGACGCCAGGGTTTGAAATTTCCATGGCAACGCTGCATACATGTGGGATGTAGGCGTTATTGACCCTTCTCTCTCTTCTTCTTCCTCTTCTTATTATTCTCTTTTCTTCTATTTCGCGTTCGCTTTCGATTTGTCGTTCCATACTCCCCCCCCCACACACATATCCTCCCTTTCGTTTTCAAGCAGTTCTAATTACTCGTCCTTCACTTCTTCACACGTAAGACTTCCTGTGCAGGTAGTGTATAGAGACTATTCAAATTCCCCTTCCTCCCGTTAAGTTAAGAAATAACTAATGAAGCATAGAAATTAGAAGAACCCTTTTAAGGAGTTGAAAGTTGAGAGTTTTTTTGAATTAATGTTTGCAACATTAAGTTTTTTCGGGTGTTTTTAAGTTTACGCTTGGGAATTTGTAGTTAGCTTTGAGAGGGTAGATTTGTTTCCATTTGAACACTTCGAAAAGAAACGAGATATTTTGGGGGGCTTCTTTCCAATAGTGTAAACATCCGCCCGCTTTAGAACCCGCCCAATTGGGATTGAGTGTGAAATTTCAGTGGAGCTTTCAGTGGAGCTTTTTTTAATTGCAAATCCGATCGCAGGTCTCTTAGTTGATAAATTATGTGATTATTGGCTGGCAATCATTTTTATGTTTGTTAAGGTCTATTATCCTATGTTTAAAGGTAGAAACATGGTCCTTATTGCAGTTTAGTGTCATTAAAGTCGACTCTCCTATGTCAAAACATGAGAATATCGACCTTATTGCGGTTGAATGTCAGAAAGGCCTATTTTACTACGCTTAAGCATAGAAAAATCGCCCTTATCGTCTGGCGGATATCGAGAATCGTCAATTTTCTTGTTTTTCACCATCTTAATAGCATATTAGCCTATTTTTTAATAATTTTTTAAAACTAAAAATGAACTAAGAATTCATATGTCCTAGCAGGTTAAGTTCAAGAAGGTTAAGGCTTCCCCCAGAAATGAAGGTTCTACTGCGAATTGATCTTGCCAAAGAAGCAAATAGGACGAAAGGACCTTTGGAGTTTTCGCAATCGATAAGCGAGGGTACGTCTGTGTGTTTTGCCAAAATGAAGCGCAGCCTCACTCCTGATTGGCCGGTTAAGACAAGTTCGAGCTTTTGTCACCCTCAAGGGATACTTTGTAGGGTTTATTAATATCGTCCAGGGTTAGAAACGATCAAGATTAACATCTTATTCCATGTTTGGAAACCTTGGAAGCTTTAGGAAACTTTAGGAAAGGGAGGGTAAAGAGACATGTCCTGGGTTAAAGCAAGGTCTTACTAGTTTCTTGAAATACTAAGAGAGATGTTGAACTCCCAACAGCGCATATGAATTAGCTAGAGAGGGTTGTTTTGGCCGTGCTTTTCCCCATCTCATTTCCTTTGAGGGTTGCGCCAGAGAGAGATCAACAACACCTCGAAGCACATCACCGAATTTTGGTATTCTTAGAAGTTCTGTACGCTATGCGTCGACACATCAGGATTGCAAAAAGGGCAGCGTTCACGTTCAGACGTGACTCTGCAGGCGCAAGTTGGGGAAATTTCCAGATCTCTTGTGATTTCGAAATATGTCTCGGTAAACAAATTAGGGATTTAAGTTGGACGATTGGAAAGATGGTGATGAGATGATAAGGCGTATCACTCGTCTGGGAGGATTTTTTTTTCTTCGTTTTGTCAGAGGGGTTTGTTTGCGTTGCGTTCGCATTTTTATCAGCGAGAAAAGAGCTGACGGAAGAGAAGAATGTGCCCTTGGCCCTCTGTACTCTCTTGCGTCTTGTTATGTAGCTCTGTCCAAACCTGTTCGTCGAAAGACTTCTTTGCCTAGGTTAGGAAGAAAAAAACAGAAAAAGGATGAGCCTTGTCCTTATTGGTGGGTAATTAATTACTGATGTGTAAACCTGGGCCCAGTTCAGAGAAGAGGGTTGGAAGGTTGTGCCTTATAATGACGGAAAAGTTTGTGTGTAATAGAAAGGTGACTTCTTTGGGAACGTAGTGGAATTTTTACACATTTTTACGGGCAGTAATTAACGCGGAAAGTGATGTTAACTACTCTTGACTCAATTATGCGCTCATCGCTCAGCGTAGTAGCGCCCCTAGCGGCGAACATCAAGTTTCCGAGTCCATAAACTTCGTATTCGGAACCAAACTTTAGATACCTAAAGAAGGTCTTGTTTACGAGTTAAAAATAGCGTATTGGATTTTGCACACGGTTCTTGTACGTGTTTAACCATTTTCGGTCTGTTTTTCGCTTCCTTGGAAGTTGCGCTCAAATACATTTTTAGTTCAATTACATTTTGTAAACAGAATTTCCTTTAAAAACTCGAGCAAATATTTAGATTGAGTGCAGTTTAAAGTAATTTTAATTGGAAAAGTTTGCTGCAGCAAAAAAACGACGCTAAAAAAACTAAAGAAGGCTAAAAACCTGCAGTTTACAGTTTGTTGGCAAGTCCCGCCCATACGCCGATATCACGGTACAGTTAGCTTACGTCACGCACTCCTGCAATGGCACAGTTAGCGTGGCGTCATGTTAGGCTATCCCAACGGCAAAAACAAATGGAAATTGATTGTTACCATGTTTATGATGCGATATTTCCCTAAATTTCCTTACTTTCCACTCTAAAACCTCAACAATAAACAGTACTAATGTACTATAATGGCAAATCAATCTCCTCGAAAGGTTAAAAAACCAAATTAAGCTATCAAAGTTTCGTAAACAATTATACTTAGTAAATACTGTACTTCCAGTTATACTGCCATTAAATACTTCCAGTTATACACCACAACAATGACTTTTCACTACACTATAATGGCGGCCTTATGACCCTTTTCTGGGACAGAATATTGGGATATTAGCTAACTGTACTACTAAAACCCGATAATCCAATAGATGCGTATTAAACTGCTCATTAAACTGCTCCGTTTAATTATATTTGGTTTATTTCCTGAAAAAACAACGCAGTAGAAAGCTGGAAGGTAATCAAAACTTTGCTTTATTACCCTGACTACAGCTTCTTTTTCTCATTCCTTAGCTGTATTAATTAAACATCAAGAAGGGAAAAGCAGCTGTTTGGGACCCTAAAGTCACGTCAAACGGCGTGCTCAAGCGCATATTAAGAACAAAAACCAAGGGGAACCGGACAGACTTCCTGGTGTAAACGAGTTTAGGGCGAACTTCATCCCATCTTCTTCTAGAAAAGAATCAGACATCCCGCTTCCTCTCAGCGAAATATCCGTCTTTTCAGCTCCGACGTCGACGTCGAAACCCTAAGTTTGCGGGGCAGGCCTATTGGATTGAATAACACTGTTACTTTAAGGGCTACTAAACACAGCCCACGCCAGAAACCGCCCCTTCGGGCTCCATATAGTTCCGTGTAGAGTGTCTCAAAGAGAACCCATTTCGAAACGAGGGTCGATATATCGGCTGACCTACTTTTGCCGATTACGAAACTGGGGTAGGAAGAGGGGTTCGTTTTTTCCTTTGGCTTCCCCGGTTGGGGTGATAATGGGTGAAGAAGGGTGGAGGGTGAAGGTTTATTGATTGAGAGACGGATGAGAAAAGACACGTGGCGAATCCTGGTTTGTTTGGCGATTAATGATTCTGCGAGTTCTTGGCTCTCATTAGCAAGTAAACGGGAGGATCAAGTCCCGCCTCCTCACGAGGGATGAGGGATGAGGAGGCGGGATTTGATCCTCCCGTTCATTAGGAAACGATACGTCTGGGTCTGGGGTAATGAAGAAGGGGGTAGGATGCTATCGTGATATTGACAAGCTTTTGCCGTGCGATTAACGGCTAGGGGTTCTCCAAATAAACTGGAAAAATTCCGTTTCCCTACGTTCCCAACCAAATCCGTCCTTCGTTATCTTTCAAGCAAGTCGAAACAGCTTTTTTTGGCTAGAAGGAAGGGTTTGGGAAACGGGGGAACCGAACCTATTGCCTCTTGGGCCTTTTTCTTTTCTCGTTTGGACAAGATCCAGAGATCAATACTTCGGGGGAAGAAGGTAACTGCAACGCGTCTAAAACGAATAAACAACGAGTAAATAAGTTGAGATCGAAGGGGGAACTGTTGAGGTCTTCCAAGAAAGCGGAGCTTGCGGCGGGAGATAATTTTATAGTTATTTAGAAAAACGTCCTAATTGTGTTTCCTGGGAGCGTTTTTTTTAGGTTTTTGTTACAATGAAGCAAAAGGAAGGTTGTCAGAAAAAGTAGCAGTTCGGGACCCAATAATTAATGAGGAAAACGTAATTATAAAACGTAATTAAACGTAAAGATAGGGACGTTGAGTAGGTTAGTCAGATGCAGGAAGTGAGTAAGAAGCTTAGCGTTAGATGGCTCTAGGTGAGTCTGACGTCACAAGGAGAAACGCCGCAGGGCGTAACGAGTTAATTTTGAACAGTAAGTTATTCGGAAACTATAAAGGCTACGAGAATGGGAATTTAACTGGAGGTGCTGGGCAAGCTAAGCTTTCGCATGGCAGTGGAATGGACTATTGTTTGTGTTTTTATGTAACTTAATTATTTAGCGCTTATGTCAGCTTGACCCAGATTGCAAGATATTGCTTTGAAACATAGTAGTCACAGTTTTCTGTGATTCAGAGTATTTTATCTTTTCATAATCGTATAATAGGTTTTAATCTTGAATGAAAAGAAAAAGTACTGAACTCGGATAAAAATAAATACGTAGTTTACAAAAGATGGAGGGAAAAACCTGGTATGGGAAAAGCGACATATGTTTTTATTTTCGATTCTTGGGTTTTGATAATATTTCCCCAAGGTCTTGAAATCACTGGAATGAGTTATAGTTTTGGTCAAAAAACAAAAATAACAAAAACAGGAAATAATTTATTTTTTTTTGTATGCGTGTTTTACAGGATCGGTCGGTAGGGCCTAATGGAACGGGTCCTTTGGATAACATGCGAGGCTTAGAACTGTACCTGAATGACGTCATAAGGGGATCCAACGATAGCCAAGAGCAACTAAAAAGTAAGTCATTAAGGCCGACTTTCCTCTGTTCAAAGCTTGGAAAATCGCCCTTGTTGCACATCAGCGTCATTAAGGTCGACTTCCTGTGTCTAAGCATGGAAATACCGCCCTTACTGCAGTAGAATGTCACTAAGGCCTATTTTGCTATGCTTAAGCATGGAGAAATCGCCCTTATCGTCTTAGGGATTTTACGAAGATCTCTAATTTTCTTGTTTTTCACCATCTTAAGTAGCATATTAACCTATTTTGGTAACTAAATGACACGATTTTGGGGCGGAGAAGAATTAGTGACCTTTTGAGTTGGAAAAAACGGGGGAAACTGGGCGTGGTTATTCCATTAAAACGTAAAATTGAAAGCAGGGTGCTTTCCAATCAATAACCTCCCTTTTTTCCTTTTTTCTTTTCTTCTTTTTTCTTCGTTTTCTCGGCTCATTTTTATGGAGGTTATATTATAGGAAGTAATGTTATTTCTATTACTACACCGATAGGAATTTACTTATCTTTACTAGGGGGATTTTTATAGGGGTTTCAAAGGGCGGTACTAAAAAAGAGAAAAACACGGTTTCCCTTAAGCGTTGGGATTAACATTTTTTATGGAGGTTATATAGCACCGATTGTAGTATGTATTGAGTATTGAGCATTGTTAGGAACCCCAAATTTTTATTACATTTTTTATTTTATTTTTTTAAATCAAATTAAATCCCCTTTTCAAAGCTTCTCCCTCAGATATGCAGTTTCTAGGGTTTCAGTACGACGTCATAGGAGTTAAGGGAGGGAAGGGGTTCGACGTGTGACGTGACGTCATGTCGGTGTTAGGTCCGCCGTGAGACTTGCAGAAATGGGTGCTCTCGTACCTCAAATAGATTCCATTTTTTGGCTTTCTTCCTACTTTGGGATTCGAACGTTGGCTCGTGTGGCTCACTTTTCTTTTTCCTAAACACGACTGCCAAAAAAAGGGGTGAATGTCATCCTCATTCCACGTCTGGATCTGGAGTAGCTATTTTAAGACTCCCATGGTATTTGCAGACATAGAAGTTTTTGGTTCATTTAGCGTTTTTGAGTTTTGGGGATTTGTTTGAGATTTTTTTAAAGATGAGGATTCATGTTGACAGGATTTCTTAAGTATAAGTAGTCTTTCGCAATTTTTGGGGGTAATTTTAAGATTTTTTTAGAATTGTAGAAGATTTTTTGGGAATTTTTAGGGATTTTGTGAGATTTTTTGGGGATTTTGTGAGATTTTTGGGGAATTTTTAGGGATTTTGTAGAGTTTTGGGGAATTTTCGAAAAAATTTTTAGTTTTATGGATTTTTGGGGAGATTTTTTTTAAGGGGAATTGTGTATAGGCGAGGCTGGTTTTGATGGTGCTAGTTTATTACTGCACCGCAGAACCGGAAGGTTTAATGGGTTGCGAAGGTTTGAGTGACGTCATAGTGTTGAAGTGAACGGCACGTGACAAGTCATCTTGGAAGTGCCATTGACGACGTTTTATGGCCACGGTTATTTGTGAGTTTCTTTATCTCTTTGCAAACGTTTATTTCTGCAGCCGCTTATTTCCTGGCAGATATTTCTTGCCGACATTTATTTCTAGCAAAAGTGTTACTCCCTGGAGGCGTACATTCTTGCTGAAATAGATTTCCGAAGATGTGTTTCTGCAGAGAGTAATTTCTGTGGACGAGCATTTCTGCAGAAATAAACTCCGGTGAAGCTATATTTCCGCAGTCTTGATATTCAATATTTTTCAGGCAGAGGTTAATTCCAGCAGACAGTAATTCCTACAGAAATTCATTTTTACAATGATTGATTTCTGCAGAAATATGTTCTTGACTGATATTTCTCGTAACCACTTATCTCTGCACTGTTATTTCTTTCGACTCCTATTGCGATGGGATGCTTTTTAAGATATATTTCTGCGGACAGTAATATTGACCAAATGAGTTTTGCTAGAAATATTATGGAAAGAAATGTTTAAACGTATACCTTAGACAATTATCTGCAGTTTTTTCATGTCAAGAACTTTCAGAAATGTATTACTGCTTACAAATATCTTAAAATATATTACTGAGCAAAATAATGTCCGTAGACATATATTACTGCGCAAAAATGTTAACAGAAATTTATTACCGTGCAGAAACGTGTTTGTAGAATGAGTTGTTGTGCAGAAATAGGTTTGCAGAATGTATTACTGAGCCGAAGCATGTTTGCAGAAATGTATTACTGCGCAGAAATATGTTTTCAGAAAATATTCCTATTACAAAAACAGAAACATTAAAAAAGTTTGAGAACAGACATATTTCTGCGAGAAAATAACTACATTTCTGCGAAGTAATAAAACGTGGGACGAGCATTTCTCTGCGTAATCTTATTTCTTCAACAAATCCATTGCTATGTTAAAAATACCTCACGATTTCTTCAAGACGAACGTTTCTGCGCTTGAATTTCACAAAGAAATGTCCGAAGAAAATTTCTAAATTCTTTTTATTTCTGTATTACTTTAGGTAAATCAGCGTATTTTCCCGGTTTGGAAGACTCGGGGACCTTCTCAGACGACCCTGCCTTCTCCATGTCACATTTGGGTTTGGGACTGGGGATGGGCATGGGAATGGGCGGAGTCAATGGCTGGGGTATGGGTGGCCAAGGCTACGATCAGCAAAACATGTACGCCCCGTTTATGAACCCCCTCTTGTCACCCTCGCGTACTTCGCCCCGTAGCCAAGGTTCGGATTTCGGAGAGCGGTTTTCCCGGAAAGTGTTTGTGGGCGGATTGCCTCCTGACATAGATGAAGGTAACTTGATTTTTATTTGAAAAAAGGAAAAAAATCTATTAATTTTATTACATTTTTGTTTATTCAGAGGAAATTACTGCCAGTTTTCGGCGCTTCGGACCCTTGGTAGTGGACTGGCCCCATAAAGCAGAAAGCAAAAGTTATTTCCCACCCAAAGGCTACGCTTTCTTGCTCTTTCAGGTAAGAAGATGATTTAGAAGAGTTTCGCACTCATTGCAGTTTTGGATGTTACCAAGGTCTACTTTTGTCCATCTAAGCATGGAAAACTCGCCCTTTTAGCATTTTAGTATTACAATAAGACCTAGTTTCCGTGCTTGTAGATAGGAAACTCGCCCTTATTGCATGTTTGCGTTACATAAAGTCTACTTTTCTATGCTTATACCTGTGAAACTCGACCTTATTGAAAGTAGTATTACGTAAGTCTATTTTTCTACGCTTATACATAGGAAACTCGCCCTTATTGCATGTTCATTTTACGTAAGACTCACTTTCCTAAGCTTATAACGTAGGAAACCCGCCCTTGTCGTATTTAGGTGTTGTTACTAAGGTCGACTTACTCTAGTTCAAGCATAGGAAATTCGTCTTTACTGACATGGACATTTTCCGTAAAAATCACGTTTACATGCTAACGCACAGGAATTTCTAAGTGCTGTAAAACAGTGACCATAGTAGCAAGCGAACGTTTAGCCACGCCTTGCTACGTTCGTGACATCATGACCTAAAGTTTTGCAACCCAGCAAGTACATTAACAGATTTTTTTTTTAATTTTTAGGATGAAGTTAGCGTGCAGGCATTGATTGACGCTTGTTTGCAAGATGAGGACAAATTGTACCTGTGTGTGTCTTCCCCGACCATCAAAGACAAACCCGTGCAAATCCGCCCTTGGCGTTTATCTGACGCGGATTTTGTATTAGACGCCTCCTTGCCTTTAGATCCCAGGAAAACAGTCTTTGTGGGCGGAGTTCCCCGTCCTTTGAAAGCAGGTATGTATGCAAAAGAAAGAATTGAAAAGAGAGAGAGAGAGAAATTAACCTTTGTGTCGCTTTTATTTATTTTTTTCTTAGTCGAATTGGCTATGATCATGGACCGTTTGTATGGAGGTGTTTGCTACGCTGGTATTGACATCGATCCAGAGCTGAAGTACCCTAAAGGTGCGGGGCGTGTCGCGTTTTCGAATCAGCAGAGTTATATCGCAGCCATTAGCGCGCGTTTCGTCCAGTTGCAGCACGGCGACATTGACAAACGAGTGGAAGTGAAGCCTTACGTTCTAGATGATCAGATGTGTGACGAGTGTCAAGGGACACGTTGTGCTGGCAAGTTTGCGCCCTTCTTCTGTGCAAACGTCACCTGTCTACAGGTTAGAAATCATATTATTTGCTTATTATTGCATCCCAGAATCCATTAAACTCAATCCGTTCCCCACCAAAAAAAGAATTTATTTTTCTACACCCAGGATATTTATATATAAGAATATTCGTTAGAAAATATCGATTCCGAAAAGCTGTCACTCATTATTATCGTGCTATTCGTTTGCGAACAAACTTTATAAGAAATGTAGACTTTTGACGCCCATCACTATCGAAATATGGCTAATAATCGATTTAATCGGCAAATAATCGATACTGAACGCTCACACGATGGTAACGCTTTGTTTGGCTTCCAGGGTTTCGAACTTTTTATTGTATCTGGGCTTAATCAAACTAATGAATCTAGAGGCAAGTATTAATCTTTTTTTTTTTCTATTTTACAGTACTATTGCGAACATTGCTGGGCGACCATTCATTCCCGTGCAGGACGGGAGTTCCACAAACCGTTAGTTAAAGAGGGCGCCGACAGGCCACGCCCTATCCATTTCCGGTGGTAACTTGAACACAAAAACAAACGACATTACATTTACGACACGAACACAAGATGGCGTAAAACGATTATCTGACTCGCGAGTTATCGGATTCCGGCCTAACATGGACCGCATGGTATTTTTTTTGCTGTTGATTTTTCTTCATTTCGAACAGTTTTGAGCGCCCTGGCTCTTTTTTTATGGTTTGTTATTTAGGTCACAGTGTAGTTTGGGTTTTCAAAATATTTGAATTACTTTTGGGCGGGAAATTTGTTTTTGGGTGGCGGACGAAAATATTTCGAATTGATTGGCAATCACGGTTCTAGGTCTTTGTTGGGGTTTATTTTCTTACGAATCGTAAATTCCTACGTGTGTTAAATGTTTTAGGCAGGGCGAGGATTTACAGAAAGAAAAGATTTTTTTTTCTCTTTCTATTTTTGTTATCAATTTAATTTATTATACACTAGTTAATGGAAACAAAACCTTTTGGCATCCGCAAAACGATGGCAAAAAAAACTCTTAGTCAAAACGCTTTTTTTTTATTCATTAATTATTTTTTAACGTGGAATTTAATTCATTTGTAAAAAAAAACATTTTTGATCCAAGCTGTATTTTTGTTAAAAAAGTGAAGGGGAAAAAAGCGAAACTGGTCTTTTTTGTACTGCATTTTTTTTTCTTTTTTATATATATACTGGAAATCTTTTATTTTTGCACGTAACATTTTGAAGGCGTTTTTTTACAACAGCTTTTTGATATATCCATTTATAGAAAAAAAGTGGGCGGAGCAGACAAAACTAAAAACTTTTTTTTCTATTTTTTTTTATTTTTTTTTATTTTTGATCCAATAGAAACAAATTTCAGGTTGCGGGATTTGGTCTTTTTTCTAGTCAATTGTTTAGCGTCCCCCCCCCCTCTCCTCGTGCTTTTGCCCCCTGTCCACTGCCTGGAAGATACATTTTTCTCTTTTTTCCCCATATGATTCTATTATCTGTTCCTGTTGTACTACTACGCCAATCAATCTTAGCTTTATAACATGCAAGACGAAAGATTTGAAAATTTGAAAGATTCGAGAAAGGAAACGAAAGGAAGTTGGAGAAGAGGTTACATTTCATGTAATTAGTCAAAAAAAGCCTTCCCCCTCCCCCCTTTGTTATAGGAAAACGTTTGTTTTCGAAAAGGTTGTGGTTTTTTACGTAGCACTAGGCTCCTCCCCTGACCCCGCCCCTTGGCCCGATGTAAGAAAAATGGCGGATGGTCGTACTGCGATGGGCAAGTTATTTTGTGTTTTTGAGTAGAAGTTTCGCGTCAAAGGCAAATTCGTTGTGAAATTAGTTTTGGGGCGTCGTTTTCTAAAAGGAAAGTAGGGTTAAAGTACTGGAGAAGATTTTTAATTAAGGAATTTGGGGGATGGGTTTTTAGGTCCCGATTTTTGCTAACGGACTGAAATTTGAATTCGATTCGACGGTTGAATTTGAAGTAGAGTTTTTTTTCTAGGCTGAGATAAGAAACAGCGTATTGTGGTGTGAACTACCGTGAAGTTTGTTTGTGATAACCTCCTCATTTTTTAAGGATACTTGTTATAACTAAAAAACAAACAAAAAGACCGTTATTTTTGTAATTTGCTGCAGCCACGATTTTAAAACTATTTCACATACGGGAAGCCATTAAGGGTTTTCTTCTTTTTTTTTACAGCCCCCTCCATCCAAATCTTCTTTAACTCCGCTCGTTCACACTTTTGATTAGGGTAAAAATTTAATAATAATTAATAACAATTCTTTGGAAACCTTTTTCGTTGGCTCGAAATTTATTAGATTTTGGGGTTTGACTTTTTACACATTTTTTTTTTTTACTTTCTAAAACTAGTTTATTTGGGATGAACGTGGGGGGTTTAGTTCGGAAGGAGGCGCGAAAGAGGGGTTTTTCATGAAGGAGTTGAAACACAGGTGGCGCTGCTGGGAAACGTTTCCGGGCGCCATCTGTTTTTTGTCCGTGATACCCTCCAATTTTTACGCGTCATCGGTATTTGTAGTAAAAACGTATAAATTTCAACGGAAAACCTTGTTAGTTTATATGGTTAGTATATAAAAAAAATTCAGAAAAAACGATCCGAAACTCTTGCAAAAAGTTGGCGAAGTTTTTTCTAAAAAAAAATAAGAATAAAAATTCATAATAAAAGAAAGAGAAAGAAGGCAGATTTTGTCACGCCCCCCTTCTTACTACCCCTCTTGTGCCCTGTTTTTTAATCAGAAAGTTTTCTTACAAGAAAAAAATGTCCCCAAAAAAATTTGTATTAGGTTTTTCTACGTTTTTTTTAATTATTATCTGACAACACTGCTGTGTCTTGTTTGTAATATTTTTTTGCGTGTGGGGTTTTAACCATTTTTGTACTTTTGGATGGAAGGCCGTTTTGGTACAAGCCTCGTTTTATCTTTGTGGAATCGAGTTCTTAATTTTCTTTAAAAAATAATTTAATGAAATGACATATAGACAATCTATCATGTGGAAAAAGAACATCACCAAATTCATAACACCGAGGACGTCGTTGTAGACCGTTGATGGCACTGCCGATACTTATCCCCAATAAGCTTGACGTTTCTCTACATTATTGTTACCGTATAGTTTGAAACACTCGAGTTACTTGAATTACATGACTTACGCGCTCCACGCAGAGTTGCATTGTAACAAAACACTGAGCGGGTAAAACGTGAAGATGAATGGAAGGCAGCGGATCATTAGGCAGGGCTTTTAAACTTTCCTGTGGAGCAGTGATCCTCGAACTTTTTCGTTCTCGGCACACTTACAGTATCCACAATAGCATAGGCCTTTTTAATTGCTGCAGTGCGCAGGTGGTACGCTAAGATGGTTTGGTAAGAAAAAATTTAATGGAAGCGTATATTTGAAATTCATTAAACATATTATGTAAAAACTGTTTAATAAGTACATATTGCACCAAAAAGTTAATAAGCACCGAACAATTATACGAATAAGCCCCCCGCGGCGCACAGGCAACCTAATTGCTACTCCTGAATCGTGGACATTTTCGGGAAGAAGCATATTCTAATCTTTGCCTTACGTCGGCTACTCTGTGGGGAGGAGCTCACTTAGGCCAACAAGTGTATTTGAAAACGAGATTAGATTTTTGCGTCAATGCTATTACAATTTTTGTGAGTCCAAATAAAGAAAGGGTTATGCACAGATTCCGTTAGAGAGTGGATGTTTCGTATTCGGAAGAGTTTTGTTGTGGTCTGTTTCTAAGCTCGCCAATTATTCGCTGTTGAGTTCTATCGGTGGAAGTGCTTAGAGACGTTTCCGAGTCGGTAACTTGGGTAGCCGATCGTATGCGAAGTCTTGCTTCGTCCAGAACACTGTCTCGGGCTTTAAATCGGTCGCTTATTCTTTCTATGAAGTTCTGCCATTCTTCGCGAGATCTTGCTCCCCGGAAGATGAAGTGAAAGAAAATGGCAAAGCCTTGCAGTGAATTGAAAATGCAAAAAAGGTAGCTGAAAAAGATCCGTGCATTACCAATGGCTAGCAATCCAAAAATCCAAGACAACCCCATGATGAAGAACATTACGATGCCAGTGTAATGTGTGAAGGAACGTTTGCTCTGGGTACTTCGGACTGTCGACTTTGCACAACCAACTTTGACAATGATGAGAATATACACAACTAGATTGATCAAGCCAATCAAAGAAGCAAACGGTAGTAAGGCATACTGAAAGCCCAGAGGCTTCAGCCCGCAGTACTTCTTGTCATCCGTGTAGTAATACAAGTCCGTTCCACGTACCAACATTACGATTACGGGTACCACGGGTAGCACCCATGCGAATAAGAACGCGTTCCACATGAAATATGAGGTCGTCGAGCCCAAAACTCTCAGGAAAAACGAGTAATGCCAGTACGCTTCCACCAGCATCCAGAAGAAGACGACCAGGAACAAGTAGTGGAGGAATGCCGCGATAAATAAACAACTATTGGGATCGCTGGTTTGGTCAAAGCCTCCCAAGAAGGTGGACAACAGCATCGCTAAAGCTAGCGAGAGGTGAAAGATTACGTGATGGCCGCAATACCCGGGTTTGGGTTCTCTCCACTTGGGGAAGAATACATATGTAGCTATGACACCAATACAGCCTATGATTGACAACCCGAAGCCAACCTTGGTCACCCGGTCCAGAATGAAATCATGAGTAGGCATGGCATGGTAGTCTTCGTAAGCAAAGAAAGACGTGAAGGCCGATAAATGGTTACACTGACAATGATCCAATCCACCCACACTGCCTCGGTACGAGCAACCTTGGGTGGACCAGCCTCCATGGCCGTTATTAACTTCGGGGTTCCAGAAAGCGCATACAACGCTATTGGTAGAATTCGTTGTGTCAACTGCTCGGAAAGGTCGAAAGTAGATTTGCACCGGCTCCGAAAGATTGTAAACAGGTCCGCCTGTAACCGCCACCTGTACCATGGCACTGTTCGCAGTATGGTAGGCGGTTCGGAGCATATCATGATCGTCGTCGCTAGGGTTTGGACTGTAGACCTTGGCGTGTGCTTTTCCCGCGGCGACTGAAGCATCAGCCAAACGTATATTAGGATGATACACAAAAGCGATCTGAGATGCATTTATCCGGATTATCTTCAAGGAGCTGACGTTAAGTTTCACCAAAGCGTCATGGTAGTGATTGTGAGTTACGGCAGGCGATGTACTGCGGATGATCCTTGTGTTCGCAACGGTGTCATCCGATTCTCCCAAGTAAGAAGAGTTGGCAGTGAACTGGAATGGTGACGATCCTTCAAGTTTAGAGGTGTTGCCCCATAGTGCCGAAGCGATTAACGTAGAATTGCCTGAGCTGGTTTTTGTAAGAATCTCCTCAATACCCATCAAGAAGTTGGTCGATACGTTTGGTAACCTCTGTGCACTGGCTAGGATATCAGTGTCGACATTGAGCACCTTTCAAGAGAAACAAACGCATTACGGCTCAACTGTAAACAAAACCACCACCCTGAATACGTTAGCTTCGGATTACCTGTTGGATTATGCTGGCGGTCTGCTCGACATTGGTTTGGGAAAACTCCGTTTCTTCTCTGGAAGCGTTCATGAAAATCAATGCGGCCAGTTGAACATCGGCTGTGTTGGGTTTCCATTTACTGGTAACTCTTTGCAGCTCAGCCAATGCAGACGTAGCGTTTTGTTGCGTTTCAGTGATATTTAACAGCCACGACGTGGTTGGGGAAGATCTCGTACAGGTAAAGTTACTTGACAAGTTTACCAATTGCCCTTCTGCGTTCCAAGCCTGATTACATGAAGCACAGAATAAAAAAAAATTAAACGAAAGTCGAATTCTAATATCTTACCTGTGTTGGACCCCAATAGGCTCCATAATAAATGTCGCCGATACATGTCCGCTGCACTAAAGAACCGCCTTCGAACACACAACCTTCTCGAGACAACGTTGTCTTGTCTAAGGGTGTTTCGATCCACGTTAAATTCCCCAATGGACGTTGCTCCACTTCTTCCAGGCAGGTCATCATACTCCGTAGTTCTTCAATTGTATAGTAAAAAGGTCTGCCTAACTCTTCCATAATAGATCCCATGTCGTCACGCAATTGGTTGGAAGCCGAAGTCAGGTTTTCTGCTGTGCTGTTAACGACCACGTGGTATCGTACCAACCACTCCTCATAGTTTTTGGAGTCGACAACCAGGCGGTCGCTTTTCTGGTTAAGCACGGTATATTTCCGCTTACCTGATTGGGAGATGTCCCTTCCAAGCTCTATATCGATGGGGCCTCTCTGTCTGAACTGTTTGTCGTTGATATTACTGCGCTCAACAAATTTAGATTTAGTGAATCCTGAACCGTCTACACTATCTCTTCGTTTTCTGTCTGATTTCAACGGCGCCAAATCTGCATAGCCCTGAAGATCCTCCTTTCTTAAGAGCTCGGTCTCGGGTTCAATGCCAAATCGCCGATCGCGTACGGTTACTACAAATGTAAATCGTGCTCGCCGCCAAAGTACAGTATTGGAACGCATAAATATTGCAGCACTTGTTCTGGACTCGCAGTAAAAACTAGTGACATGAGACGGAAATTCAAAGTACATCTCCATAACTTCGTTATCACGGACGTCTGGCGTGCGAAATAATATTCCGTCTCCAAAGCAAACCAGTCCCAAACGGATGAATTGCCTTTCATGCTTCAGCATCTTCTCCCAGTCGTCGCCAAGCAACAGGCTGCCTTCTTGTGTTAGATAAAGTTTGAGTGTAGTTCCTGTGCTACTCTTCCAAGCAAGCTTGATGTGGTAGGTTACCGGAATTTTGGCAGGTGGTGCTGGTTTGAAATTAACTTGGCACATTGCTTGGGAAAGTCTAGTTTCTGGCAAACGTAGCGTCAAAGAATCTTGGCCATTTCCTGAAGAACTGACATAAACTCCGTGTAAGAAGTCCGTGTCACTACTGAAGCCATGAATGGGACCGGCACACTGGTTTGTTGATTTCACAAGTCGACATGTGTTGTTCGAGTCGACGTAAGATGTTTGAGCAGATTGCCGAACGCCAAACCAGGTTGCTCGTTTGATCGAGTCATTGGCATAATCACTCTTGGTAGTGTTTCCAGAAAGTGCGTAGCTTGCAGGTATTGCCAAGGTAGTCATTAGGCTGTTATTTAATTCTTCGCATTGCATTCGGGCCTCTTCCCAAGTAAAGATGGATGAAACATTCCCTTCGGAGGTGGGGGCTTTTATGAGTTTCTGGCAGGAATATAGGCCGAATGCGTCTGCCACAATATTGTAAGATCCACGGCACTCTGGAATGTAAAAGGGCACCTGCTCCTCAAAATTGGCTGGTTTTCTTGAACCGACTGGATGTCCGGGGCTCATACATACTGTTGGGTGACTCTCTGAGCACTCCCGGGTGGTCAGCGTTCGGTTTTTCACAGACCAAGCTAAACATAGTTTGCTGGGATCAAGATCTCCGTAGCTTAGTCTTTTCTTAGCAGAGCCAGAATAGACGGGAAGGGAAACTTCCCAGTCGTTGGATGCGGAATAATTTGCCTGCTTTGTAATACCTAGAAATGTCCTTGGTTGTTTAAGACAAGTAATTATCATTATGGATTTGGATTGGTACCTGATGGCATCATAAATGGGTACAAAGGACCGCTGGGAACTCTTCGTCTTGAAGGCAACCACAGTAGGTTTCCCATAAGCGAATCCGAAGTATTATCCTTGGTCAAATAGTCGATGCTGTTACGAATCCATGTAGCCGGGTCATCCTGAGGCAATATGGATAGTTCCAAGAGAGTTAGGATGTCTGCACCAAAGCAACTTTCCATTGCATTGTTCCAGGACAGAGATGGTATTTTCTTGACACAGTAAACCTCTTTCTCCTCAGCTAGGGTCGTCAGTGAATACCCTGCCCGGCAGAACGTACCCGTGGATTTGTTCGAAGGTAGCGAGCAGTTCTATACATGTTTGGAAAAAGTTGAGCTGCAACAATAGCAAACAGCAATGATCTTACCTGTTCTTCTGAGAAAGGTTCCATCCATTGTGCTGCAGAAACAAGTGACCCACTACAGGTTCGAGTAACAGGATAGCCGTATTCATCAAGGCAAATCTTCGCTGGCTTGTCACCCGTCAAGCTTGGTTGGACTCTTTGTCCAACTCCACCTGCCCAGAAGTACGATGCACTCCTTTCTAGGGGACACCGATCCACTGCAAAGAATTGTACCCCAACCAAAGTGCCGTCTCTAATAAGGCTTTCGAAGTATTCGATGTTTTTTAGCGTGCTCTCTTGAAAAGTTAAATTCTGATTAATGAAACTGCCATTCAGGAGTGCGTTTAGTGTCTCGATCTGCTTCTCAAATTCAATCATGTCTGTCAGTTTTCTTCCCTGGAAAGTGTCACTTAACATGTAGGCAACGATAAACAATTCAGAATCATTCTGTTGAACCAAACTGTCACCAACTAGCGATAGGTTGAAGGCTCCCGGGTCATCGTTAATCGCCTCCACGACCAACAAATTCAAAATGATTAAAAATTAACACGTTAGTAAGGAAATACCTCTTTTATCGGCTGAGCATAGTCTAAAGATGAAGTAGAAAAAGTCGCGTTCCGAATCCTAATGAGCAACCCCAGTTTACCCTTCGATGGTGTAGCGACTTCAATCTCTTGGGAACGGTTACTGTACATGGACCCCAAGTACCTAACTTCACATGCGTATTTGGTGAAATGTTTGTACGGTACAATTATAGTCTAAAAAGTACAAACAAAATTGGAAACAAAGACACATTTTTGCTCACAGGCTCCCGTATAGCACAGCTCGCTCTACACAAGCTACCAAATGGAAGCGGCAGTACTTTGCATGCAGCGTATACGAACGCGCATTACTTCTGAGCGTAGAACGGCAAGCAGGATAAGTTTATAATTGTTAGTTACTCGAATTGTATGGTACCGTTGTTAAAAAAAGGACCGTAAAGTTAGTATAGGACAATTTCCAAATATGCAATTTGGCTTTTTTCGTGAAGGTGAGAAACTGGTTTGCATTTCTCAAATTAGTAAAGGCAGAAATAAAAAAAATAAATTTTAATGTCTTACCTATTAATATTAAAAATATTACTGTCAAGCAGTTTCGTAAAAAAATCTCTAGTACTTTTTACGTAAGAAATTGTCTTAAGCTTTATGGGAGTCTTACTATCATGTTGTTTTTTACCGTGTTGCGGTCGTTATGTTCGATTCCTTTTTGAGGATTGTAAGTGCCATCTAGAATCCAGACAATGTTGAAAGGCCTGTCTTTCAGGTCGTCGAATGCGTCTTTAAATTTTGGTACGCAGCGAAGAACTTCAGTCCCTGGATCCGGTCCGGCTATTTTTCGAATCTCAATGTCGATAATATATTTCAGGGGAAGCTCTGTAACGTAAGGGGAAGTTTTGTTACTATTGCGCCAAAACTCCTTTAACCTCTTACCAAGTTTTCGCTGTGTTTCATTGAACTTAGCTTGCGCTCTGATACACCGGAAAGGTAGTGTAATATTGCAATTATAACCCAGAGCTTCGAAGGGACTGTAAGGTATAGATATTCCCTTCCTGACATCATAATCTTCTAGACTCCGAGAACCAATGGCGAAGCAGTGCTCCCCCTTGGTTATGTGACGAAGAACTGCATCACTGACTACTAGATGGCCTAACTGAGCTACAAAATGATGTGTATAATTAGTCAACCTTTTGAACATTCTGACAAATATGAAATGATTACCAGGCGAATATATATCTTCCTTGAACTCATGCCATCTGCCGGCATCCAAATAGAAAGAGGACCAAGATGTCACTTTGGCTTCACCCATAAATGGCAGTGGATCCTATACATTTTTAAGTGTAAGCTAAGTCGAGTGAAACTTCAGTACGTACCTCAAACCCCGTCCAAAACGGCAGCCTGCCATCTAGCGCCATACACATCTCAGAAGCATCAAACCATGTTTTGGGTATTGATGATACATAAACGCAATACTTGGCGCCAGTTTCGCAAACCCACTGCTCTTCTGTCCTGTTTGGAAGGCTCTGTACCTCGTCAGGTTGGTAGCCATCGTAGGCAAAAAAAGACGTGAAGCTTGAGAGGTGGTTACACTTGCAACGATCCAAGCCACTCACATTGCCTTGGTACGAGCAACCTTGGGTGGACCAACCTCCTTGGCCGTTATTGACTTCGGGGTTCCAGGAAGCGCATACAACGCTATTGATTGAATTACTTGTGTTAACCGCTCGAAAAGGTCGGAAGTAGATATTCACTAGCTCCGAAATATTGTAAACAGGTTCGCCTTCAACCGCCACCTGTACCATGGCGCTGTTCGCAGTATGGTAGGCAGTTCGGATCATGTCGTGATCGCCGTCGCTAGGGTTTGGACTGTAGACAATGGCGTATGTTTTTCCCGCGGCGACTGCAGCGTCAGCCAAACGTATATTAGGGTGATAGACGAAGGCGATCTGCGATGCATTTATCCGGTTTACCATCAAGGAACTGACATTAAGTACCACCAAAGTGTCATGGTGGTGATCGTAAGTTACTTCAGGCGACGTGTTGCGGATGATCATTGTGTTCGCAACGGTGTCATTCAATTTACCCAAGTTAGAAGAGTTGGCAGTGAACAGGAAATGTGACAATCCTGTAAGTTCCGCGGTGTTGCCCCATAGGGACGAAGATGTTAAAGCAGACTTGTTTTCATTGCTACTTGTAAGAATCTGCTCAATGCCAATCAAGAAATTGGACGATACGTTTGATAACCTCTGTGCATTAGCTAGGGTCTTAGTGTCTACTTCGAGAACCTTTCAATAGAAACGAAACGGATTACAGCCCAACTGTAAGCCAGAAACTACCTTAAATGCAATGTCTTTTTATTACCTGTTCGATTATGCTGGCTGTTTGGTCGACATTCGTTTGGGAAAACTCCGTTTCTTCTCTCGAAGCGTTCCAGAAGACTAACGCGGATAGTTGAACATCTGCTATGGTGGGCTTCAGCCATTGAAGTGTAACTTGTTGCAGTTCAGCCAATGCAGACGAAGCGGTTTGTTGAGTTTCAGTCGTATTCAAGAGCCGCAACGTGGTTTTGGAAGGGGTTGCACAGATTAACTCACTCGAAAAGTTTACCAGCCGCCCGTCTGCGTTCCAAGCCTGCATATAAGAACCACATAACACAACACATTTTGAACGAAAGTCGAATACAATTGTCTTACTTGTGTTGGTCCCCAATAGGCCCCATAGTAAATGTCGCCGATACATGTCCGCTGTACTAAAGAACCGCCTTCGAACACACAACCTTCTCGAGATGACGTCGTCCTGTCTACAGGTGTTTCGATCCACGTTAAATTCCCACGTGGACGTTCCTCCACTTCGCCCAGGCAGGTCACCATGCTACGCAATTCTGCACGGGAATAGAAAGGAATGCCTACCTTTCCCATAAGAGATTCCATGTCGTCACTCAACTGCTTGAAAGCCAATGTCACGTTCTGGACTGTACCGTTAACGACCACGTGGTATCGTACCAGCGATTCTTCATTCTTCTCCGAGTCAACCAACACTCTGCCGTCGGTTTTCTTGTTAAGCACGGTATATTTCCGCCTATCTGACGGAAAGATGTCACTTCCAAGCTCTATATCGACGTGGCCACTTTGTCAGAACTGTTCATCGCTGATATTACTTCGCTCAGGAATTCGCCGATGGTGTAAGGCTACTGCAAATGTTTTTTGTGCTTCGTCCCAAAGTACAGTATTGGAGCGTAGAAATATTGCAGTACTTGTCCTGGACTCGCAGTAGAAACTAGTGACATGAGAAGGGAACTCAAACTCCATCTCCACAACTTCGTTATGACCGACGACTGACATGTCAAGTAATATACCATCTCCAAAGCAAACCAGTCCCAAACGGATAAATTGCCATTCATGCTGAAGTATTTTTTCACATTCATAGCCAGGCAACAGCCTACCTTCGCGTGTTAGGTACAGTTTGAGGGTGTTTACTGTGGTCTCTTTCCAAGCAAGCTTGAGATGGTACGTTACCGGAGTACTTACCGGAGATGGTACGTTATCGGCAATTTGTGGTAGTTTGAAATTAATTTGGCACATGGCTTGGGAGAGTCTAGTTCTCGGCAAACGAAGAGTCAAAGAATCATGGCCATTTCCTGAAGAACTGACATAAACTCCGTGTAAGAAGTCCGTGTCACTACCGAAGCTATGTATGGGATCGGCACACTGGTTAGTTGAAGTTAAAAGTCGACACGACGTGTTAGAGCGTTCTCCAGATTGACGAACGCCGAACCAGGTTGCTCGGGTGATCGGGGAATTTGAATAATCAACGTTGGTAGTGTTTTCAGACAGTACATAGCTGGTGGGTATTGCCAAGGTAGCATTGTTATTAAACTTTTCGCATTGCATTGGGGCCTCTTCCCAAGTAATACTGTGGGACGAAACATTCCGTTTGGAGGTTGGGACTTTTATGAGTTTCTGGCAGGAATTTATTCCAAATGCGTCTACCACAATATAGTCAAATCCACGGCAATCTGGAATGTTAAAGGACAACAGCTCCTGGAAATTGTATGCTTTCCTTGAACCGACTGGATGTCCGCGGCCGATACATACTGTTGGGTGTCTCTCTGAGCAACTCCGGCTGGTCAGCGTTCCGGCTTTCACAGACCAAGCTAAACAAAGTTTCTCGGGATCAAGATCTCCGTAGCTTAGTCTTTTCTTAGCAGAGCCAGAATAGACGGGAAGGGAAACTTCCCAGTCGTTGGATGCGGAATCATCAGTCTGCTTTGTAATATCTAGAATTTTCCTTGGTTGCTTAAGATGATCGATTATCATTACATATTTGATAAATACCTAATGACATCATATATGGGTACAAAGGACCGCTGGGAACTCTTCTTTTTGACGGCAACCACAACAGTTTTTCCATAAGCGAACCCGAATTATTACCCATGGTAAAAAACTCGATGGTGTTATGTATCCATAGAGTCGGGTCATACTGACGCAATATGGATAGTTGCGTAAGAGTTAGTATGTCTCTACCAAAGCAAGCTTCCATTGCATCGTTCCACGACAGAGGTGGTACTTGCTTGAGGCAGTAAACCCCTTTCTCCTCAGCTAGGGTCGTCATGGAATACCCTGCATGGCAGAACGTGTCCGTAAATATGTTCGAAGCCTTCGAGCAGTTCTGTTCAAAATGTTAGAAAAGTTAGAATTGGAACAATATCTGACTGCAATGGTTTTACTTGTTCTTCTGAGAAAGGTTCCACCCACTGCGCTCCAGAAAAGAGTGACCCCCTACAGGTTCGAGTAACAGGATAGCCGTATTCATCAAGGCAAATCTTCGCTGGCTTGTCACCCGTCAAGCTTGGTTGGACTCTTTGTCCAACTCCACCTGCCCAGAAGTACGATGCACTCCTTTCTAGGGGACACCGATCCGCTGCAAAGAATTGTACCCCAACCAAAGTTCTGTCTCTAATATGGTTTGCGAAGAAATCGATTTTTTCCAGTGAGAAGTTTTGAAAAGGTAACTGCTGATTAATGGAACTGCCATTCAGGAGTACGTTTAGTGACTCGATCTGCTTCTCGTAGTTAATCATATCTTTCAGTTCTCTTCCCTGTAATGTGGCACTTAACAAGTATTCAGTGATAAACAATTCAGAATCGTTGTGTTCAAGCCAAGTGCCATGCAAAATCACTGATAAGTTGAAGGCTCTTGAGTCATTGTTAATCGCCTCTACGAGCTACAAATGTAAAACGCCAAAAATTAACTCAACTAAAACTATCGTCAGTAAGAAAATACCTCTCTTATTGGGTGATCATATTCTAAAGATGAATTAGAAAAAGTCGCATTACGAAACGTAATGAGTAACCCCAGTTTACCCCTCGATCGAGTAGCTACTTCAATCTCTTGGGAACGGTTACCGTAGACGGACCCCAAGTACCTCACTTCACATGCATATTTGGTGACGTGTTTGTACGGTACATACAAAGTCTAAAAAGTGCCAAAAAAACTTGGAAACAAAGATACATGTCTTGCCTACAGACTCCCGTATAGCTCAGCTTGTTACGCCCAAACTATCGCAAGGAGGCGAGCAGTGCTTTGCATTGTGCGTATTTGAACGCGAAGTGCTTCTGCGCAGAAAACGGCAAGTAGGATACCTTTATAACTGCCAGGTACTCGATTTTTATGGAAGCTTTGTTTAACAAAATATAGTAGTAGGGCGTGTTAGCTCTAGGGCGTGAAGGTTGTGGAGTACATAATTTTGTTTTTTTCCGTGTAGGGGAATAATTAATTTGCATTTCTCAAATTATTGTTGGCAGAGATAAGAACAAAAAATTTTCACGCCTACTTGTCAATACTAAATATGTTTCTGTCATGAGGTTTTGTACAAAAGCCTTATGTACTTTTTACCTAAAAAATTGCTCCTGCCTTAAGTTAAACGAAAGCCAATTGGTTTTACCGTGCTGTGGTCTTTATCTTTAATTTCTTCTTTAGGATGGGAATAAGAGCCGTCTAGAATCCAGACAATGTTGAAAGGCCTGTCTGTTTTGTTGTCATACGCGTCTTTAAATTTTGGTACGCAGCGAAGAACTTCAGTCCCTGTAGGTCCGACTATTTTTTTAATCTCAATGTCGATTACTTGTTTCAGAGGAAGACCTTTAACATTAGGGGAAGTTATTAGTATTGTGACGAAACTGCTTCAAAATTTTACTTAGTTCCCGCTGTGTTTCATTGATCATATTGGGCCCTGTTATACATATGAATGGGAGTGTAGTATTGCATCTGTGACCCGAATATGGTGGGTGTTCGGACGAAATGTTTTACAACTTGTGCATGTTACTTTTACCACTTTACCCTTTCTCCCTAAACTCCAGATGTACGGAGCTCGAGAAAGGCGTAACTGACATGCAACTAGGTTGAAAACTGACTCCCACGGTTGACAGGTCATAAAAGGGGTACCTTTTGCATGGGCCTCCGTAGGACGATTTATGACTGACAAAAAACAGACTTAGCACATGTTATTTAACGTTTGAAACCTCTGACTGACCAATGACAACGACGAACGACAAAGACTTCAGCCTAGTATAACGTAATTTGTATGACAAATACAGAGAGTTCTTGCTTGACGTTGGAGCAGTGTGCATCTTTACTGCTCAGTAAAAAAGCTTGCAACGGAGCAAAGCTCCAAGTTCAGCGATTTAAGCCAAGTTAGATTCCTCTCTATATTTCAGAAGGGTAATCTAGGGAACTTGTGCTTGAGTCCAAGAGGTTCAAGACGCAAATCGATGGCGAAACACTTCTCATTCTTGGCTATGTTATGAAAAACTTCATCTATATGTATGAAACCACCTCCATAACCTACCAAGTGATGTGCGTAATTAGTAAAAGTTGAGCATATCGATAATATGAGAAGATTACTTGGTAAACGTTTCTGTATGTCGAACCAATGATATTTGCCAGCATACCAATATAAAGAGGACCAATGTGTCGCGTTGATTTCCTCCATAAACAGCTTTCCTTGCTACTATGTGTTTTTAAGTGTAAACTAGGTCGAATGAAACTTCGGTACCTACCTCAGAGACGAGCAAAAAAGGTAGCATGCCTCCTACCGCAGTACAGCTCTCAGAAGCATCAAACCAGTTCTTTTTTTTTTTGATGATATATAGAAGCAATTCGCGTCGCCAGCTTCGCAAACCCACTGGTCTTTTGGCCTGTCGGGAAAAATTGTTACCTCGTCAGGGTCCCTAGGCAATTGACGTGGTATTCTTGGTCGATCGAATGGGTTAACAAAATAATTGGACGAAAACTCCGTTGTTGTGAATCCATTCTAGATCAAAAGGCCCTTTTATAACCAGCGCCACAACTGCTCTTCTCAGGTGGCTTCGCACCTGTTGATTTCAGCGTTGTTTTATATTATTTTTTTACCTTTGCGGGTATTCCCCTTGAAAAGGATGTTGCACCTGGTATTGCGCATTCCACATATCGTCCCAGATTTACGGTTGTGAACAATATAATACTAATAATATCAAATCTAATGCAGCAAAAAGCTTCCATCGCCAACTCCTTGGAAAACACTGACCTTAGCCTTGAAAGCACTGGCTATGCTCGACCATGAAGTAAAGTTGTATACAAAGGGAACATGCAACCCCTTCCTTATGGGCCTTTTGTTACCACTTTTAGAAGCTGCAGACTAGTTCTCTGAGAGGACAGGATTGGTCAGACCTGTTTGACCAACGGTTTGCTCATGGCAGAAATTATATAAAGGTTGGCTTGCCCTAAGGGCCAAACTCCAACCCAAAAACGAGTTTCAAATGTAAATCGGTAGCAATATGGATGTATCGATTCTCTAGCGCATCTGAGCCCCCCATTGATTTTTCCCGTACTATTAGTATTCACACTTAAACTGTTTATAATCTATGTATCTGACACGCAATACCGATCTGTGTCTTAACGGCCAATCAGCAGTTGGCTCCACTGGATCCGTATTTGACTCCTCCTTTTCGGTCTATGTTCCCTCTGTATGTCTTTAGTCTATGATCCCGACCGTTTCTTTTTTACATCTGAAATCGGCAAACCGCGCAAACCGCATTTCAGCAATGTTGCTGGAGGCTGCTTAGCGATCCGCAGCAAACCATATCAGAGCCTTATTTTGCTCCAGGAGGAGCATTTCATTGGATCTTACTTCCAGCATGTTCTTCCTTCAATGTTTTCTACAACTTCTAGCTAGCATGTTCTGAAGTTCGGTGGGGCAAAGTTTGGCAGGCAGTCATCGTCGATTCCCAAACGTAGCGAAAATTGTTTTGTAGCCATCCGCTTTGGTAGAGTGTAGGAACTGAACTCAATTTTCTTTGCAAAGCATGCACGCCGAAACTTATCAAAATGTTCTTTCGAAATCTTTATGGGCTCTCTCGATGTATTAACCTCCGCCGATGCAGGCAAATTAGCCGTACGCCACAGTTTAACAAGACAACTCTTTTCGTCTTGCAGATTTTTCTGAAGGCTGATTTACATAAACACTTTTACCAAAAGTCTTAGGACTAGTTCCCCTACATTACTGTTACCGCTTGAAAGCTCTTCGTCGAACGCGTTGCCAGCTAGTTAACGAACACCATTCAAAGAAATTATTATTTCTAAAAACAAATACATTTCTACAATGCAAAGATTACTTGAGATGCGAACAGTTATCAAACATTCAATTTCGAGCTTTTTCTGGGAAGTTCGGACCCTGAAAAGATTTGCAGCCAGTATCGAAACTGGCTTTTCAAGTTTCCCATAGAGTATGGAGTGTCGACTCCATACTAGGTGCCCTTGGCTCTGAAACCTGATTTGCTTTCCGCTCAAGCATTAGTACCAGCCCTGGTACTTTTTTCACTATTTCTTGCCGCCTCAGCTAACCCCACTGCGCCCGCCGACACCAACGAGGTACAAATTTTACTAATTTTTTAGCTAAACCCACAGTATATATAGGTACAGGACCTTTACCTACAACATTTTATTCAACTCTTACTTTCAATTTTATTAGACTTAATCTAACTATTTGCTAGAAAACTAATGAAGTAGAGATAGTACCTTCACCGTCCACCCGAAAAGTTACCGCTTTGGTAAGTTAATTTTTCCCTTTCATTGTTCATGTTTCTCGTGGATCTGTCAATTTTTCTTGTCTAAAGAAAAAGGAAATGGTTGATTACCGTAAATCAAACTGCATGCCACCCTTTACTGAAGAGTTTACATACTTTGACTATTTCAAATATAGTAGTTGTAACTATGGTTCATGGGCTCTTTCCGCAGCCTCCTTGGCTGAATACATGGACTGCAAATTACTCAACCTAAAGACTCCTCGGGAATTCAGGTAATTTTTTATGCTAATTTACTAGCAAAAGACTAATGAAAAAAGACTAAAAAGAATGAGATAATCGACATTTTGATTTCCCAAAAGTGTTCGGCAGTTGTTGGAATGCGTTAATGTGGGCGACGAAAGTGGTGATACCTTGTGTTCGTTTCCGAATATCACGCCAGTCCAGGATGCACTTAGCTTCATTTTTTACAACGGCCTGGCCCTGAATTCGCCTTATCTATCAACGGTAAAAGCTGGATTAAAAGACATTCGATTTTAGAAAGTTTTTCAATTTCCATTTAGAAAGGGGGAGGAATTTATGATGCGGTTCCAGGTACTTGTACAACAGCAAGTTCCGCCACTGTGTTCCAGTTCAAAAAGGGTTACAGAGCCATCAGACAAAATAGTGAAGTTCGGATGGCTAAAATCGTGGCCAAGCGAGGACCAATTATAGCTACCTTGTTCTTAAAAGAAAAGTACATCGTGGCACCGACTGCATCAGCGAACAAAGACCTGATAGACTACAAGTATGTCTAAAGTTATAGACGGCCACTAAGCTTTTTCCACTTCGGGAACTTTTTTACTCAAATATTTTACAATATTTAATTCTAGGTCTGGAATTCTGGACGATGAGAAATTTTGCCTACAGAATATTTCGGCGGTGAGTTATTACAACATTTAAAATAGCAGTTAGATCTTCCAGTAATAAGTTTAAAAAACTTCAAGACTGATAAACTTTTTGAAACATCTAAACGCTTATTTATGGAAGAGCCAACTTTTAGGGCTAAAATGTTGACTTCTTAAGACTCTTTGAAAAAAAATTACTAGTTAGCGGAGGGTGAAACGCTATACAAAGCTACCATGATGGTGGTTGGGTACCGTAAAGAAAATGGCGTCAATGTCTGGATTCTTCGCAACGACTGGTTTGGAGCCAATTGGGGAATGGACGGCTACTTTTACTTGAAGCGAGGAATTAACGCCTGCCATATTGCCCTGAATGCGTTTCGGGTCTTGGGGTAATTCGCTTCAAATAAAGAAGCACTCCCGTGCCCGAACTTGGAAACCCGATTTCTTTTTATTTATTTTGAGTTGCTTTTGTTGCTGTGTTGGTTTTGGAAATTCTGGGGTGCTGTTTCTTTATTACTACTTTAGTTTTGATGGAAAATTGTCCACGCATTGATTTGAATATCCTTTTAAGATCTGTTACGTAGTGGAAAATGGGTAAAGTAGTGAGTTTTGTGGGATCAACGCACATTTTAAGAAATACAAAAAAATATTCACCGTACACCAAAATCGTAAATCTTATATCTGAAAGTAAACTTTCAGACCGGAAAAAAATTTCTTAAAGCTTTTAATTCTTCCAAGGAATAAAAGGCACAACCACATTAAACTGTTATTATTTAGGAAGTAATAACTTAGTTTCTCGTCCACAAAAAAGTTATAGACGTTTCCCCTAAATTTAGGCCGGGATCGGTAGCGTTACTCCGGCCTGTCAATGCCATCAAGCGTATCGACGCCCGGCTTCTCCTATTACTTTTCGTTCGGTTCTAGCTTCTCCTTTTTGGCTTGGACTGAACAGGGGAGCAACTATAGGCAATTCAGGAAGGGCCATATGGATTATTAAAGCGCCATTCAACCACTAAGAATCGTCGTTTGGTTACACAGAATGAGTTGATTTGTATAGGTGTTCCTATGACGAAGAAGTCGCGGTCCAATGATTGTCTCACGAGAGCTTTTACCTATTGTCGACGCGTTCAACCAACAGAAAAGGGTGATACTCCTTCCAGTATAAAGGTTTAGAGGATACACACACTAGCGCAGGGGTGTCCAACCCTATCTTCGATTCGCCAACGTTGGCGAATTGACGAAAAATGTTGGCGAATCGGCTGTTCCAAAAAATTCACAGACAAACCTTGTGAAAAAGATTTTTATTTCGTACATTCAAACGGTGAATCTCTTTTAGCACTCTCGACTTGTTCCATGAGCTGCAGCGCTGAACGAAAAACTTTTACTGGCAGAACCATTCTAAGTTTTGCGTTGCAACGATTTGGCGAATTGTAGTGTGTTGGCGAAATTGGCAAATTCGGGGGGCATTTTCAAGTGTTGGCGAATTGGAACCCCGATTCGCCAACACGTTGGCGAATCGAAAAAAATGGTTGGACTGCACTAGCGTATCGACTCTCGAAGCACGGAATTCTAGAAACGATGAAAGGGTCTTCCGATTCTCCAAGAAGCTTAAAAAGGATCAAAAGGGTGTTTTTTTCCGGTTATTTTCCGATTATTATGTGTTTTCCTTTGCTATATGGATCGGGCGGTATGCCGTGTACGTACACCTATGCTGACCAGAAATGCTCCAATATTTTGGAATTATTTAGCTTGAATAATAAACACTTGCCTTGAAACTCCAAAATTATCGTGTGCCAGATCTGTGATGCGCCACCCACGCAATAGCATAGCTCATTTCCATTTATATGGGAATAAAAATATGTTCCCTCATAACACAGTCCTGTCCTCACGCAGCAGTCAGCACCCCCTAAACGATAGCCACCTGTTAGCCACCCTGTTGAATAACAAATATTCAACTCCAGTCTTTCTAAACACTGCTTTCGTCCAATTGCCTTTTGAAAACCTTATTTCCCCGTGTTGCTATGCTCTATACTCACCTAATAATCCAATAAACAATTGCTTATTGTACATCGAGAAGTCCGAAAGATGGTTTATATGGTTTATACGGTTGTCGGTTGACCATTGATATATTTTCCAATGTAAAGGAATTTTCTCAGTTACAATAGTGGGTTCAGGTAAAAGGCCATAATATCAAAGATACGTTCTCAAACATAACAGACCAGTTCAGAAAAGGTAACGAGCCATGATCAAGCATTCAAATTCGCGCATTTTTTGGAAGTTCAGGGCCCGAAAGCGGATGGCGCTCGTGTCGAAACTGGTTTCAGAGAAACTTTCCTATAGTGTTGACTCCTTACAAGGTGCTCCTTTCTAAGTAAATCATTTCTTCCAGACAACGAGTCAACCGACAAATTTACTAAAATAATGACTAGTAAGTAAATTTATAAATTAGTTAAGTGTTCTATAAATAAGAGCATATTAAACGAAGGATAAACTACATAATTTGTCAAAGAATATAACTTTCAGACGCTACATGAGCTTTACGGTATTGTCGTTAGATGGTGTTCACCAGCAAAACATTGACAACGTTTGTTATTGTTTTTGCCTCGTGTTGAAACGCTTATCTTATTAGATAATTCTGAAGGCTGTTTGTTGTCAAATATACGAAACAACGCCCTTTACTAAGACCAAAGCTCTATAATTCATTTCAGTGTAAGTATAAGCAACAATTCACTAACAAAACTAGTAAAATTACAATTACCAGGGTAGCAACACTAAAACAATTAGAATTAAAATTCTAAACTGCAGTTGGGATTGTAAAACTTTAAACCTAGCCAATTTAAAGGAATCCCTATTAGTTATTCCCCAATGAAATCAACCAGATAGTAGCTCCTTCTAGCCCTTCCTCCACTAATTGAAAACCCTTCCTTTCCAATATAGGCTAAGATAAACTCCTGGAGCATTATATTAATGAATACGTGGAAACTTTTCAGTAGTAAACGTCATTTCTTCGAGTACATTCAACGCTTATTAGGGAGCATTGTACCTATATATTTCTTGTCTCTTTTAGTAAGAGTCAATGCGCCATGTATGTTGTTGGACGCAAGTTTGGCGCATGGTTGAGTGCTGCCGCTAGCAGCCGATACCTGTCAACCGCAGAAGTATCCACAGCCTTGCGACCCTTCTATTTCTCTGTCCACCCGGATTTGTTCGGTCAGCACCCGGTGGAGCGTCAAGTGAACGAAAACTCGCTCAAATTGCTCAACTATCACATTGAATCTATTATTCAAAGAAAGCCCCAGAAAGCCACCGAGCTTATATTCTATATACGAACAGTTCCTCACAAAACGCTCCAACCAGTGAAAATTAATGTTCCGCAACGTACCATTAGAGAAACTGTTCGTAGTGTCTTGTCCGCATGTTTCCTCCCCACTCAGCATGTTGACAGTCTGGCGCAGCCAGTTAAAGTTAAAGCTTCTTTGCGTTACACGATGGAAGTAGCTGAACGAGACTGGGAGGATGACTTTGCGTCACAAGATGGCACTATTGCGCGGGAGGAGACGCTAACCGCATGGCTGACACGTGTTCGGAAGGACGCGGAAGAGGCTATGGCGGCTGGTCAACCAGCGAGGGAGGAAATTACACGGCTGCAGGAACAGCTTTGTTGGCAGTTAAGTCTTAGAGATATTGTATGGGATTGTGGCTGGGGAATGATGCATTTCCGGGGCTGTCTTCAGAGTTTTCGGAACCTGGTGACTCATCATCCTGAGACAATGGCGGTCCTCCGGGACCAGACGCTCATTTTTGGGCGCGAAACAGGGGTGAGTCTTAAAGGGGATGTGATGTTGAACATTGGCGAAGTTAGGCACAATTGGTTGGACTTTATTCGCAACTTGGAGTCCCACCGCGCCGTGCAGCGCAAGATTCCGATTCTAGAGAAGTCTGTTTCGCAAAATCTTTGTAATATTGCCGTCGTTCAAAGGCAGTACCGACCGACGGTATTGGCGGCCAGTTACGAGTACCATTTGAGGGTTTTGACGACTTCCCTGGCGGATTATAGGGGCAGACAAAGGTTCCCGCCAGAATGGTGCGATGATCTATCAAGGTGGCAACTTGTCGTGGAAGGAGAGGCTGGTCCGCTCATGCTGGCACCTGGCGGGCAGTTTATTAGTCCAGCGTCGTGCCCTATCTTCCTATTGGTGAGTTTCATCTCTCAGCATTTGAAGGAAGCGGAGGACAGAATTCTGGCAGATAAGGAAAAACAGACTCGGGAAAAGGCGTTGATGAAGCAATGCAACCAACTGCTACAGTTGGAAGCACTGGAAAAGGACGAAAGCGTATCGCCTGAGCAGATGATTGAATGTATGGAGAAATTGCTCGAGGCCAAAGAAATACTACAACCTTTGCTCTTCAATGGGAGGTTGAAAGTCACCCAGTACTACTCGGTGCTGTCGGATGGAGAACTCTGCGTGCCATGGAATTGGAAAAATTGACGCAATACATGTGATATTTCTTACTTTATGTCTCTACAGTTGGATAGTCTCCTGTTTGACAGCAGTTACATATTTGTAGAAAAAATAAACAAACGGGAACCCTAAACATACAATTTCTTCCATGCCTGTCTATTTTACTGTTGAAGAACTATACCCTGACTCATTCGTAGGCCTAAAAGGCATACTCCTCTCACCTTAGAGATGACTCTTAGAGATGAGAGGTTGGTTCACCAGAGAGATGGATGGTAACATTTTTATATCTGTCTCTGTGATGGTGAAACGTGTAACCAATGAATCATTCGAAATTTACATTATCTGAGTTTTGAAAGCAACTCGAAAAGGTTACCAGTAGCTCTGTAGAAGGTCCGTGTCGAGCCGCAGCCCAAACCAATACCAGAATGGATTTCGAAACTGCGGGTTGGACACGCGTCCAAAGTAGTTCCTAAGCTTGTAACTTGTAAGTAACTTCACTCAATCCACTTTCCACTACAGTAATAGAGAATGATTATAAGGAAAGCCACGTTTTCTATTGAAGTATTTAAGTGGTTTACTTATCACTACAATAATGGTTCGGTCCACTTGAAGACTCGGCTTTTATAGAAACTGTTTGATAAATCAATGGTGAAGTTTAGTTAAGAGCCAATTTTTCTCCTAAAGGGTTCCATTATTTACTTTCTTAAATTATCTCGTCCATAGAATTCAAGGAAAATATCCTCTGACCTTTTCTTGTTTTTCCCACTCTGATCTTTCTGCTTTTGCGGATCCCACATAGCTCGTTCGGATCCTGAACCAGCTTCGTTTCAAATTCCGCGCGCACTTCTGCTGCAAACCGCGGAGGGGCGGAGCCCCGCCCACCAATAACGCTTTAACTCTATGACGAAAAAGAAAACAAGCTAATCCTAAACCTCTTAAAAACACCACCAACGTATAAGTCAAACTACACAATTCACGAATTTTATATTTCTAAAAGGCAAGTAAGTCTTCTAAATGGCGGTGGGTGAACGAGATCCATTGCTACAAAATGAAGCCACAGAAACTCCCAAAGGTAAAGATATTTTTCTAATAATTCGCACAGTGATGTAAAGCGGGTTAACCAAACAATGTAAAACTCATGAGTCACCCCTTTTGACTTAGGCTTAAATTTCAAGTTTTTAGAACCACTCCGTTTCGCTTTATAAATCTATTTAAACATTCAGTTCTTAAATTAAAGGTTATTTAATATTAGAAATAAAAAATAATATAAAATGTAATAGTATACAACAGAATAATAATATTAATAAAGATAACCAACAACAGGCGGAAGCCTACGTTGGTATTGAATTGAAAAAATAGTAAAAATAATATAAATTATTAAAATATATAAATATAAATTAAATTCATAATTTTTATATTATAATAATAACAATAAAAGGAAATATTAGAAATAGAACCAACGTTCTTAAAAATAATGGAGAATATTTTATTTTTATTTTTTTTAATAATTAAATTTTAAATGATTATCTTTTCGTTAAATATAGGTGAAGGAGTTGTACAAAGCCTGCGAGGTAGTGCCCTTCCTATCGATGAATATCCTCCGCCATACTTGTCCTCGGAATCGCTGAGTGGTTCCAATGGAGTGCCAATGGTTGCTTGTCGTGTTTGCCAGGCTATGATTGATATTTCAGGGAAACGAGATCAACATGTCGTCAAATGTCCAGAGTGCCAGGAGGCTACGGTAAAGGGTTCTTTTAATTTTCTCGTCAATTTTTCTGAATTTTTAATTTATTTATTTTTCCTTTCTTTAAATAGCCAATACGTAGCGCTCCACCGGGTAAAAAGTACGTGCGTTGCCCGTGTAATTGCTTGCTCATTTGCAAGAGTACGTCTCAGCGAATTGCGTGTCCTAGACCCAATTGCAAGCGCATAATTAATCTTGCTCCTAGTCCAGCCAACGCTACTGTGCTGACCATGCCTGGAATGTGCCGAGTCACTTGTGCACACTGCCATGATACCTTCTTAGTATGTGCTATATCCTTCCGCCTTCCTTCGTATATCTTATTTTTTTTTAATTTTCAAAATCTTTTATTTGTAGTTCAATACTCTGACAAACGCCCTGGCTCGATGTCCACATTGTCGCAAAGTGTAAGTATAAATGCCCTGGAACATGTTTAGGGTAAAAATGTAAACAACAGTATATTTTATACTCTAAAGAAAGCTGAGCTAATGCAGATTCACAATATGTGTTCCTATAAATATTAGGTAGATAGTTATCGAGTTATTTGCAATTGAAAACTAACTAAAGTCCTACATGTATCAATCTAGCGGTGACAAATATGACTAGTTTGAGAATCTAAAGTTAAAGTTCCCTGTTTGAAACTTCAGTGTGCCAAATTGTTAATAATTGTGCTGGGAAGTTTTTAAAGCTTTGATTGGTACAGAAATGGTTTATAAGAATGTTTTGCATTTGTAGGTCCTCCGTTGGTCCTGATTTTGCCCGAAGCCGTGGTATTATATTCCTGGTATTAGCGGCTATTTTTCTAATAATTGGCATTGGAGTAACGGTAAACGCAATCTGTGATTTTGATTCAGAAACTTTGAATTAATTTGGTTTACTGTGATTGTAGGTAGGAACATATCATGTTGCAGAGCGACAAGGCGGGATTTTCGTAGTATATGTGGGTGTTTTCACCGTAGCTATTGGTCTACTACTTCGTAGCATCTATTATTGTACCATGAAAGTGAGCATCATTGAAGGACCTTAAATATTCTCGAAAAAAAGCTCCCAAACATTTACATGGCTTTATGATCCCATGCAGTAGAATTTAGTGTTTAAAATGGCCTTCTGATCAGGAAAAAAACAACTAATGACGTCATTTTTTGACCGTCACGAAATTTTTCCCTAGCGTGATAAAATGCCAGAATTTAAACTAAAAACACAAAAAAATTTGTCTATGTTCTATTGCTTTTTATTTCCCCCCTCCATCCCTCAATTTGAATTGATATGTCAGTGCTTTTTCCTTTTGCGTTGGACATTCCATGCACTGAATGAAAATTAGGCTATTTACCCGTTTTTGCGTGGAAAGAGAACTATAAGTGAGATTGAGGGGGCTTCTTATTCTCATAATTATACCCAATTGATTTTTTTACGTGTACATTACAGGCAGGCACCTTTATGATATACAATTTTCTCGGCGATACTTTTGTTTATTTTCTTTTTCTTATTTCTTCGATTATTTTGTACAAAACCCCATCTTCATCAAGTCGAGCACCAAACGGTGATCATTTACATCAAAAGAAATGCTTTTTAGTATTGTAATTTAGTAGGAGCATCAATGTTTAATGTACACAAATTTTAATTATTCTCATACGCGCCAAATTTATCCAAATTCCATTGCTTATCTCGTATTTCCTTCTGGATTTGATTGAATTCCGCTACAATTTGTTTAAAACTAGGGCCAAGTTTCTCATAAGTTCCTACTAGATTCTTTTTTGCCTCAATTTCCTCCTTCATTTGCTTCTTTTCTTCACTTAAATACTCCCGAAGAGTTTTTAACGCAGTTATAGTCTTTGCAGTGTATGTTTCGCACAGGATTTCCATCTGGCGGCATCTTTACGAAATAAATTGAAAAATAAATCGAATAAACAAAATAAATCGAATAAATACAAAATAAGTAGACTAAATAAAAAATAAATATAAAATAAATAGAACAAATAAGAAATAAATAGAATAAGTTATAAAATAAACAGAAAAAATCGAATAAAAAAGTGGAAATTATTTTAGAAAAACAAGAATTACTTGAGTTTTAGGACTAAGGCATCGGCCTTCAACACAAGCCGTTTAGTATTCATCTTATTAGCTTCGGGCTGAAGGACCAGAATCTGTTTGGTAATATATTTCTCCATTTTCGCTAGATTATCCAACATGATATCTCGTAAACGCCTGTTTAAGTCTGAATTTTTCTTCCTTTTGAGGTCCAATTCCTTCTGGAGGTGAGTACATGTACTCTGCTTGTCGCTAACGATACTAGGCAGCATAGAAATACTTCTGTTAGGTCCCAGAGCTATACCAAATAGAGACATTTATGTAATATTAGGATTTCAGAAAGAATTGTAGGGTTTTACCGCCGTGCATATCAATGACATTTAGGAATTTAACCTCGATTGCTTGTGCGTGATGGAGTAGTTTCTCTTGGAGCCAAAGAAGGTCACTTTTAGTGCTTAAAACTGCGACTGGATTGCTTTCTGGCGTTACATTGGGCAAATAATGAGGCAAATTGCAAATGGATAGCTCAGCGTGCATCAAATTGTTGCAAAAACGTCTCCATTCCTATTAGAAGAGACTGTTAGTTAAGCTAGGAATAAAAAATTTTTCAAGATAATAAAGGATTTATTTAATTTACTTTTGTGTCGCGATCGTTAGAACTGGGAAGCAAAGCTTCATCCCTAAGCCAGGAAAGAAGAATTTCCAGTTGAAGATAGCGTTTTAAGTTGGACTTATATTCACTAAAGGTGTTGGTAACTACACCTTTGCTTTCAAAGTTAAATAACAGATCGTAGATCAAGTTTGGCTTGGTGCTTTTGATGCTCATTGCCGCTTTCTTTGTTCGGTTTGTTGTTTTTCGGATCACGCGTTTGAAATTACAGCTGGAAGAGGAGCCATCTAGAACGGAGTCGATGTTCTATAAAAGTTTGAAACTTGCCAACTCCACCTAGTTCCAGACCCCAACACTAAGCGTTGACCCGCTTCATTACGTGTTTCGGAACTTCTATTTGTTCGGAACGCCGTTCCTTCTTGTTCATTCATCAACTATTGTGGCTCCGTTCCGTTCCAATTCTGATTTTTTTCAAAATAACAAGCTCCGGAACCTAATTCCGAAGCCGTTCAAAGATCCGAAAATTTTATGGAAAACAAACCGACTAGTTAAAGAAACCACTTGTAAGCCCGAAATTTATGGAAGTCTACCTATCTCAACCGCTTACAAACGCAAAGTATGGGAAGACTTTTAAGTCGTCTTTAACTTGCGTCAAAACGAACGCGGCTAATGAATCACTTAACTAAATGTGAAATTTTCTTGTTGCGGACTAGGTAGACCGAAATTCATTCTTGTCAACAACAATTTTGGGGTTCGAAAAATACCGATTTTGGGGTTTTTGGATAATACCGATTTTGTCGGGTTTGAAAATACCGATTTAGGGAAACAGGCTACTCATTTGGGGGAAGGCTAATAGTATTAGGTATGCGCCGAGCCAGGGGGTGCAATTGCACCCCCCCAAACGGCGCGCCTGATTACAATAAACAAATACGGAATTATAGAGTGGAACCGGTTTAACTAGATAGGCTCGGGACCGGACGACCAATATTACAAATGGATTAAGGGCGGGTTTTGCAGGGGTTGAAACCCCTCAGCGCCTGAAGCATCTGACACATCTGAAGCGCCAATGACCAGTGGTGCTGCCCGTACAAAAATCTAACCGGTTCGACCAGCTGTATACCACCCATTAACCGCCGGAATACAGGCACATGAAACTGTTAACAGCAGCTTAACTGAATGTTAACCGCAAGTAATTTGGGACTTCTGTTAACCGCCGGTTTACATTCAGTCGAAACCTGGTGTTAACTTCTTGCTTTCACAATGTATACTGACGGTATACTCCCGGTTTTTATCCTTTCTTTGAAGGTTTACCAGGGATGAACTGAGAGTTACCTACTGTGTAACCGCCGGTAAATGGTTATAAACCGTAGGTTATACAGCTATATATACTGACGGTATACTCCCGGTTTTTAGCCTTTGTTGTGAAGGTTTACCAGGGATAAACTGAAGAGTTATCTACTGTGTAACCGCCGGGAAATGGTTATATACCGTATACTATACAGCAAGAGCCATTTATTAGTAATATATTAACTTTTCAATCCTGATCATAAATATCCATTTTTTATCTTTATTAGAAACTTTATTAATTGCAGATTAATAGATAAACTAAATAATAGCGTACATGTGTTTGGAGCACTTATTGAAGGCTTGGTTTTGGCCTATATAAAAATGAACCGCGTCACAAAAGGAATCATGAAATGGAATAACTGCAGATTAATAGAATCAGAAATACGAAATCAGGATTTTTTCTTGAATGCTTTCTTCATGTTGTGGCACTGATTCAGAACGTCACTGTCCAACGATGATTAGATACAAAGGTATAACGAACACTGATTTCGAGGAACAAACTAAAGCAACTCTTCTAACTCAACTGTCTGACTGCACTCTCGCAAGGGAACTCTCCTTTTCGCTCCAGTTTAGCAGTAAAAAGAGGGGGAGGTGGTTACGCCATCCCTTATACTTATGTGCTTAGGTATAAGGGGGTACGGCTACCGTCTCTTCGGTTGCGTGGGAAAGGCCGTTGAGACGCTAACCCACGCTCTATGCTGTCGATGCACCGGGCTTAAGCTAGCTTTACACTGGCCTGTCGGCGTGTCGAAACACGCGACAGACGACAGACACCCACGGAAAAAAAGCAGAAAAAGCGGCAGAAACAGTCAGACAGACGGAGTTGAGCGCTGCTCAACTTTTGGCGTCGGCACACAAGCGACAGAAGCCGAGTTTCTGCTTTTTTCCGTGGGTGTCTGTCGTCTGTCGCGTGTTTTGACACGCCGACAGGCCAGTGTAAAGCCAGCTTTACGGACTTGTCCGTAACACAACCAGTTGTAACAAACATTTCACCTTTCACCTTGTTTCCCTACTTACAGCTCTTGAGCTCTAAAATACTCCTGTATCCTGTTCCTGTACCAGGAAAAGTTTTTGCTGATCGCAATCTACGTAGCACAGCATATAAGTTATGAAATAAATATAAGTTATATAAGTTATGAAATAAACCAGCGATGAACCGGTAGTTAACCTACGGTTAGACTGTAGTCGGTTGACTAGAGGTGTACCGGCGGTAAACGGTAGGTTACAACCAGCGAT